>CBVK0101646049.1:0-11552 GCA_900067695.1 Picea abies
TCAAATAGAAGGAATGAATGTTGAATGGGCATGATCCATACACATTTTCATTTAACACTTTAAATAGCTTTTGTTCTGTATGCAATCGTTTCTCCATTTTAAATGAACTAAATCGAGGGAATTGGAATGGATATTTCAGTTGAAGGGTCACAATAGAGCCTAGAGGTAGTTGATTCAAACCATCAATCTGGATAAATCATAAAATGGATTCCAATGCAGTTATGTAGTCAATCTGATTTCAACATTGCTACAGGAATTCAGATTCCAAGTGAAGTAGGCATTTCTTTTTAAGTGCAATTCAGTAGCTGATTTAACTAAGACGCCTAGATTCAACAAAAGGAAAAATAAATTGTCTATCTATAATGCTTCGATATCCTATAAATTTTAACTAGAGCATAGTAGTCTAATTGATACCAAATTACTTAGTTTTATCAAAAGACATTGCCTTTTCTCTACACCTCTACCCGTCTGGAGTTTCTTGTACAATCTTGAGTGTTTTTCTGTGTGAGCTTTTGCTATCTCTGAAAACCAATACTTGCACCTTATCAATGTGGTTGTTTGGTTTCCTAATTGTGTTTAGTGATAACCTAGAACTTTTTTGTTTAATTCTGAGTGTTTTTCTGCGTGAGTTTCTGCTCTCCCAAAAACAATACTTGCACCTTATCAATGTGGTTGTTTGGTTTCTAATTGTGCTTTGTTTGAACTGAAAACCAATGAATATTTCTTAGCATAATTGTCTTTGTAGGAGAAGCCCTTGCTCGACATGATCTGTCTTCTGAGAATAATGTTCACAAAGATATATGCTAATCCATAGTCTTGGAACATGTGATGCTTCTTGTAGAGATGCATTTTTTTCTTTCTATTAGGAATTATTATTCTGTTATTGGCTTCGCAGGAACCTGCAAGATTTGGACCTACAAGAGAGTGAGGTGGATGATCTAGGTGGTTACTGGCTGAATTTTCCAGAGAGCTATGTTTCTCTATTGTCATTGAATTTTTCTGAAAAGTGAAGTGAATTTTGATGCCCTTGAGAGGCTTGTGGATAGATGTATTTCTCTAAGAAGTTTGAAACTAAATAAAACTCTTTCTTTAGAACAATTGTTGCAGATTCTTGTAATAGCTCCTCAGCTGATGGAGCTGGGTACAGGTTCATTTTTCAAGAATTCAGTTGGCAGCGATTTGTCGATTTGGGAAAAGCTTTCAACAACGATAAGGAACTTAGAACTTTGTTAGGGATGTGGGAAGTAACACCTTTGTATCTTCCTGCCTTGTACTATGCATGCTCAAAGTTAGCATTTTTTAATTTAAGCTATGCCAACATCCGAAGTTTGGAGCTGGCCTGTCTTGTTTTTAATAGTCATCACCTCCGACAGATTTGGGTAAGAACTTACTTCCCACTTTTGCTATGGAAATCTTATTTTCTTATAATTTATCTTTTGAAAGATTGTCTGTTGATCTCTCTTTATTTGTGTTATTTGTGTGCATGTTATTTTCAAACTTGTCTACACTGTTGGTAAAGCTAACAATGATTTATTTGAATGTAGGTTCTTGATACTGTTGGAGACAAGGGTCTGGAAACTGTATCTTCAAGTTGTAAGGAATTGAGAGAAATGCGGGTTTTTCCAATGGATCCATTTTGCCAGGATCGAGTCGGTGTCATAGAAAATGGCATCCTTGCAATATCTGAAGGATGTTGTAATCTTAGTTATGTCTTGTATTTCTGCAGACAAATGACAAATGCAACAATTATTGCAGTGGCTCAAAATTGTCCCAAGTTAACACATTTCCTCCTTTGTATCATGAATCTATGCCAGGTAAATCTCCAAATCTCCTAAATATTTAAACAATATAACAACTTAAACTTACTTCGTCGTTTCCTTTACCCCACTTCAGGTTTATGCTAGTTAAATTATATTATGGTTAATGGTTTTTTTTCCTTTAAATTATAATAGATATCATAGGTTGAAAACTAATTTGTTTCTAGAGCTACTTATAATATAAGTATGGTTTGTTTGTAAAATTTATTATACAATTTTAATATATATTAGTTAATAAAAAATTATAATATTTTTATATAATAATGAAAGTTATTAGAAATAAAACTTCCATAGAGATGTGATATTATTAAAATTTTAGTTGATTTATGTATAAAAACTTTTTTATTATATTGTAAGGCATTTTTCTTTTAGAAGTGTATATTTTGATGTAATGTTTTATCATATGTTAGATGACCATGGATGCAAACTTGTTCATCTATTGATATTTTTGACGATAGGTGTTTTCCTTGTTTTTCCAACTATGGTTTTTCGGGAGGTTGTGGTAGGAACGTGTCGTTTCCCATATGCAAAGGCCTCAACTGTTGTTGTTATATCACTGCCAAATGAGTTATAAAAACTAGGGGTTGTGCCTTCCCCAAACTATAAATGGTGAATAAAGAGATGTTTAAGAGTGTTGCTACCATATTTCAAGGCATAGAGCTATCTACTAGAGGTAGAGGAATCAACACTGAACACTAGTAATAAATGTTAGAGATCACTTTTCCCACGACACATTGATAAATTTGATATGATCAAAGAGAAAGGCAAGACACTTCCTTCACAAAAAGGTTTGTTTTTAATAGTGTCAAGAGATTAATTCATAAAGAAGTGTGGTTATACTACAATGGAAGATTGAAGCATAAATTGTGAAATGTTGTAATATCCTTTATGAGCATATTGTGTGAGTGTATAGCAAGTATGTGATAAGTTACCCATTTGATTGTTATTGAAGTTAATATTTAATATAACAATAACAAATATTAAAATGTTCACGTGTGGTTATATCTCACTAAGAGCTCCATGGGAGCAATGAACCAACAAGAGGGGAAATAGGAGTGATCAAATAAATATTATTTTATTACATCCAAGTTTCATTACCCTAAGCATTAATTTCCTTTGTCCTATGTGCCTTAAGTATTATTTTTCCAAACTTTATGGGGGCACATGGTCTCCATGCAAGTCTTATGGTCATGCAAGCTTTGGGAAGGGATTCATTCCACCTTTCAGAAAAATATTTTATTATTTCTCTTGTTGTGGAGTTGATGTTGCATATATTAGAATGTTGGTGCTAGAGTATGCATGCTGCCATGAAAGACATGTTGTTGCAATAGTTTTTTTTCCATGAATGGATATAGAGGCCATGGTTGAGTTATGGGTATTTCTTGGTTTCCAACAATTGAGATTTCCTCGCGAGTATGTGTTGTAGCAATGGAGGTAAGTGGGATAGTTGAAGGGATTGTTTAGCATTGAAGGGGATCCCATTCCTTGTGTTGAGAAAGGATGAAAGGGAAATAAACACTAGAAAGTGGGATGGTCGTTGTAAACTAAATGGGTTGAAATGTCATTTCCCTGGCTGAGATGTATAGCTAAGGGGTTAAGTGAGGAAATCGGATCCATATCCAATAAATTCACCTTTGTTGTTTCATTTTCTAGCACGGTGGTGGAATCTACTCAAGTTGGTGCTTATGGTTGAGAGGAAAAACACTCCCTTGGAGTTGTTTCCCCAAGTGCAACCTAAAACATATAAGCATTATAGTTTCTATTATCAATGTGTTGTTAAATGTTATTGGTGTTGATGTATATGAGAATTATGTGCTTATTTCTTAAATATAAAAGGTCGAAAGTTAGCATTGGCTCAGGAGGGAATTCTAGGCTATCTGGTACATATTTGTATGTAGATTTGAGGTTATTATAGCCATATTTGTAAAGCAAAGGGCATATGTATGTCTCTGTTTTGTAAATTAATTTTGATCCATGTCAATGTCTTGTAATTGGCATTATGTGTATATGAGAAGAATTTAGAATCAAGGAAATGTAAGTGTTTGTATGGAAAAGTATGGAATACACAAGATGTTGTATTTTTCATATGTACTAGTTGTTATTGTCGCCATATAAAAATATAAATGATATTTTCTGTGTTAAAATGTTTGAATGTGTTCATGAGTAATTGATGAATTTGTCATGGGCAATGTTAATTCCATTGTTATATTTCTAGTATCATATGAATTCCATGTAATAATGTTGATTACAACTTAATTAGGTGACTAGCTATGTTACAAATGTAGTGGGAAAAGTAAAAAGTGAATTTCTTTTCTTTTTAACTTTTACTTACAAAGTGGTGCACCTCTTCAATTGATGTACCAATGTGCCTCCACTATCGACACACCAATACAATATATTTTTTTGTGTTTCTTTAATGATGATGCACCAACTACTTATCAAAGAATTGTCAATGGTGCACCTTAATAATAATGATGCGCTAACAAGGTCAATTCATTTTAAAAAGTAACACATTGTGTCATATAATCACTAGTACAATTTGAAGTTTTTGTGACTTAAAAAAGAACTAAAACATGTATATAAACCTTTTTTTTAAAAACTACTAATGGGAGTATAATCTTGATCCTTTATAACAATTCTAAACTTACTAGCAAATCAAATTAGAAAATTAATGACTAGAAGATCTACTACTAAGCATGGTTTGTAGTATATTTACTAATTAATTGAGTCATTAATCATTGTCATTTATTGTATAAATGGTGATAGACCTTTAAAGGCAGTCACCATTAACATTCAACAAAATGTTTTAGTGATCATCACCATTGCCATCAACAAAATGGTTTGTAAAAGATCATCCCCATTTAGATAAAATTTCATTTTTTTAGTGATGACCCTTATAGGGTCGTCACCATCGCTAGTCAATTTAAAATCTATTTCGTGATGGGCTTTGGTCTGCAACCATTCCTAAGAGCCCAAGCATAATTGATGTTGCTAGTATGATTTATGAAACTATGTTGTGTGGACTGGCTTTCCAAAGACCATAAGTTTTTTTAGTAAATCATTAAAACCCCATGAAAGAAAGAATAAGAGGATTACAAATACTATACCAAAATGACAAGTTACTACAAAACAAGCACGAGAGCTTGTCAAACACTAACCTTTTCTAAACTAAGAGAATAAACTAAAGAATTGGTGTGGTTACTCAAACTAAGATTGGTAATACCATTAATATGGTGTCCATAATTATTCTACAACCTTCCCCCTTTTTCTCTAAATCTTAATCTAGATGATATCATATTTTCCTTTGCAATGTTCATCTGAGTGAATGGTGTATCTTTTGGTTTGTAACAAGGGAGCAAACAAAGTTTAAAATTTGCTTAAAAATCAGTTATGTGTGGACACCATCTCACAACCTTGTTATTAGAGGGGTACCAAAAGGTTTACAACCCCAATACCTTAAGCACTGAAATAATCTCTTAAGTAAAGAACATGTGGCCTCCTTAGATGCATATTGTAGTAAAAACAAAACAATGATTAGGTTTATAATTAGAATATAAATATTGGTTAAATGAAAAACAAAAAACTTCAAATTTTAAGTATAGAAACTTAACTGAAAACTCATAGTTACACAAATACAATGTCATCAAGACCAAAGATAATTGTGTATTAGAGATAAAATGAATTATACTTAAAATCTTAGAGTTAGAGATGAGATTTTAACTACTAAAAGCCTTCTTCCATATATTAATTCAACTTATATAATTAGGAATGTACTTCTAAATTGATATTATTTAACATAATGAAAAAGACAAAACATATAAAAAACAATACACTACTGAATACAAATGAAATTTCTAGTGAAAAATGGTAAAAGTTGTTTTCATAACATGGACGAATACCATCATACATTAAACATTCACAGTTCTTGGAGGAAAAATGAGACGAATACCATCATACATTAAACATTCACAGTTCTTGAGGAAAAATGAGCCCACAAGTATACCCTATTATTATTCCTTAAATTCTCATTAAATGACAAAATAATAATTAAATATTTAAAACTAAAATGACTGAAGTACTCTATTTTCTACTATCTTTGTGGACTTTATACCATTTATAATGTCTCTAAGTTTATTTCAATATGAAGCCCCAAAGGTGTTGTAGTTCTTTTTCATTAAATCTCACTTTATTGATAAAGTTCCCATTCACAAGTTATTGGACGATTAACCCATTAAAGTTGAAAGTATTTTGACTCCATTACATAATGATTTGGACTACAAATTATTGAACAATTAACCAATCAAAGTTGAAAGTATTTTGACTCCATTACACAATAATTTGGGTCCAGCGAAGTTGTAAAGATGAAAAAATCAATGGTATGTACGATAAGGACCCTTGGATAATATTATACCAAGGCAATCGAAGACGATTTTTTACTTGTTTCATGTTCATCATGATGAAGCTAAATTGTCAATTCCATCGCCATTTTTCAAAGTGGATGTGTTTTCAAAACATTCACATCTTGCAAAAATATCAAATTTTGTAATGTCATTGTGTTCAGAAATTTCACTAATACACAATATACTTTATTGGTTCGGAAAACTTGATTATACCATTAATGATAACATTCATTTTCTACAAAATTTTGCCTTTCTTCTCCATCTCCAATCAATATTAATATGAACCAAAAAAGAATGTCTATGTAGGGAAAATGACGACTTTAATATTTGTGATGATGTAAGGGAAATGACGACTTTAGTATTTGTGATAAAAGTCTCTTGAAAAATTATTATTTGACTTTTAAGATATTCTTTAGGCAAGGGCAATGATTTCAAGATATGTTCACTATGGGATGGATGAGGATATCCTGGAGTGGTATCGAAATATATGTAGTGAGTTGTTGTCATTAAATTAGATTCCACTATTTTTGAAGCACCACTTTTTCATGTATTAGTTTAGAGTCATTAAACTAGGGTAAGAATGTATATACTAAAATTTTCAAAGTTAAGCTTGAGTCTAATGCTTTTGTAGGAAAGTGTGAGGATGGAATACAAACTACATGTGCCAACATCCTTGACCTCTAATTCTGTTTTCTTGACCGACTACTACTTATTGTTGTTGATATTAGTGCTCTTTCTTGTGAAGTATTTTTGACTTCAGTGTCTCTACTTGTATCTGCTCCTTCCCTTTCTTCTAATATATGTTATTGTACTTGTCTCACCTATACACTTTCTTCAGTTATTTCTTCTTGATGAAAAATACGCAAGGGGGGTGGTTCAAAGAGGGGGTTCCTCCATAGTCTCTCATCTCCCTCGGTGAGGGATCCAAAAGAGCTCCCTATCTCTAGCCACACAAGCCTACTCATAATTGCTAAGGCCTCTACTCCTTCTTGGAGGGATCCATCACCATCATTTGTTGCATTGGCAATACTGCTTTGTGCCCCCATCTTCCTTTGATGTGACTACATGTCTTACTAGCCAAGGGGATGTGACTTCGCTTTTTTCGATCCTACTCACATTATTTCTAGCATCCTCTCTTGATACATCACCCGTAGGGTCGCGTCTCTTCAAAGGCCTCTCTTCTCCTGCACTTCTCTCTGACACATATGTTTCTTCCGAACACCCTTCTGGTGTGGTTTCTTTTTTCTTCATCTTGGATTTACCACTCTTTCTTCACCCCTTGCATTCTTTTCTTTGCTTCTTTGCTCAACTCTCTCCTTAGCTTAACTCTTCTTGTGTATCTCTTGGCTCTTTTTCTCCTATGCTCTTTTGGATCCATTCTCTTCTCACCTCATCTCATCTTCTTCTAGATCCCTTCTCCTGGATCCACTCTTTCATTCCTCTTTTTTTCTTCCCACTTCTGTCCATCCCCCTCCACCACACAGGGGGGTTTACTTGGTCATCCTAGTGAGTTCCATGCGCATCAACCCATTTTTCAAAAACAACATATTTATCCACAAAGGGATTTCTTCCAATAATATCCTTCTACAGTCTACTGCAAATTTTCTTTCAGCACTGCTGAAGCATTCACTGCACTCAATCGTAAACCCAATGATGTAACCTTATTTCTCTCACCCAAACAAGAACTCGATGGCTCTTGCCCACTTATTATCCACAGATCTCAACCTATTGACCACATATTGGTCCCAAACTAGTGATTCTTGTGCTCCCCATACATAGTTAACCTTTGTATGTCTCTTTATCCACTCATGCAATAAACATCGATTAGGAAAATTTCATGTAAATCTATATAAAGGTACCTTAGTTTCCATCGTTTGAGGTTGATATGCAGGTTCTTTGTCTCTCATCGCACAAACGTGTCCTCCTTCTTAGATAGCCAACCTTGTATCTCCTTCTTGGAAAGTTTCCACCTCATTACTTTCCTTCAACATGTAATACAAAACCTTCAGGTCCCGTTAATGGAACCAATTGTTGGCTTGGATGTGGCGTTCAAACCTAGGGTTCGATAAGCTTGGCCAAGAAGTACCCCATAGGTGTCGACATTTTCAATCTTCAAGGACTAAAGAAGGTCTCACCCGAGATGCCATGAGAATCACAGAGACAATAGGTTTTTTGTAATGTTCCTCTCTCCTTGAAAGGACCAAGGAGGACTTAGTAGTTTAGTCACCCCTCTAGACTATAGTCCAATGGGAAAAAGGGATAGGAGGCGCTAAAGATGTCACTAAGTGATTTAATAATATTTTTATTTAAGTGACTCAGATGAAAATGGAAAAATGTTATTGACTTAAGGAGAAATTAAAACAATAACCCTAGTAAGAGTCATAAAGTAACTTAACAGAGAATTAGAAGAGGGAGGTATAAAAGAGAGAGGAGGGTGCCTCACTCCGAATTCATGCTATTTTTCTATTGAGTTCATTTGAGCTATGCAACATACGTTTTGAATGTTTTGAGTCAATAAACCATAGATATCATCAAGGAGGTGAAACATCCCTCTAATCTTTATCCAAGCTTGGCTAAGGAGGTGAAAGATTCCTCCCTAACCATTCTATTCAGTTCAGATTCATTTTAGGAGTCATTTGTGCAAGCAGGGTGCGGGTTGAAGGGTTTTCCAGCAAGTAGGGTGCACCAGTTGAGGAGAAAGGATTCGATTTTCCTTAGGGAGGCTATATCTATAGTATATCACATTTCAAGAGTTATTGCTACCACAATAGTGCCTTTTTGCATCAATTGTTGGGGGGTTTCTTCTGCATATCTATTTTATTTATTAGTTGGGCATATTTGTTGAAGAAGGGCGCATCATTCCTTGAGGAGGTCTTGGGTTGGAAGGTTAGATCTGAGGTTTTGGCCCCATACTTGATCCATATGAAACCTACAACTCTCGATCTATAGTTTGGCAGTGTTTTCATAAGATTTGGAGGTCATATTCAAGGAGGCTAAAATTCCTAGATTTTCCAGCCAATGGGGGACACACCAACACCAGATTTGAAGGTTCATCCTTCCAGGGAAATAAATTGATCTTGTATTGACCATCATTCAGTTGTGGGGGGACCTAGGAGGCCTTATTTCTCCATATTGTTGTATCTGAAAGGCACATGCAGCCTAGAATTCTCTATCTTGCTCCCTTGTTCCATATTTGCAGGTCTATGTATGGATACCATCTTATTATACTAACTAAAGATCAAATCTAAAGTTTTTTTGAGATATTTGTTGTGTTCTCTCTTATATATTATGATCTACACTTATTATTTTATTCTATATGCTATACTCACATCACAAAATACCCAGAGCGCAACTTCCTGGAGCAAAATCTGCATAAACAAACAAGCAAGGTAAGAAAATAACCCAAGTTTCCTAGCAGAATCGCTTGGGAACATTACAATGGTATCAGAGCCATTTCCTGCACCAACCTGTGAATTTCTAATTCCCATAAGAAGAGGCCATGGGGGACAACCATTAGCAGGTATTTCTGAAGGGGAAGATCAAGAAGTAAGCATGGGAGAGACTCATGAATCAAAGGAAGCATCATTAGAAGAGAGGGTATTTGATACATTACAAAGAAACCAGGGTGTATTGAAACACCATTTGGAGGAGATGCAAGACCACTTATCCAAGGGACAAGTTGATCTAAAATTGTCCCTTGTGAACTTTCAAAGAGGGTAGAACAAAATGATAGCTCTAATGGAGGATCATAGTAGGAAGCAACGTGTTCTTTCTCAGTACTTGATGGAACAAAAACATGACAAAGATCCACCCACGTTTGGAGGGAATAATGATGCCATTGGTTCTCATGGGGGAAATGGGAACCATGAAGATTCTATACACAAAGGCCCCACAAGGAGCGTACCTGCCCATTCTCATGTGGCTAATAGAGCCACCCCCAGACCATACTTTCTTACTTTTAGAAATACTCAGCAAAGGGATTATAACCCCTTGAACCAAGAGACCGTGGAGGATGAGTGGGAAACTATGGAGAGATACTATGACAATATGAGTGTAGGATTCAGGAGGAAAGTCTCCTTAGTATAATTTTACGACCTTAGAATCAAGAGGAAATCTAAGGAACATCATAGGGGTGACCGTGAGTTAGGGAACAAAGAAAGAAAAATGGAGTTGCCTATCTTTGATGAAACTAATCATATTTTGGCCAAGGAATGGGTGCAAACATTAGATGCTTACTTAAAGTTGAATACCATGGAACAAGGAAATTCCATCAAATATGAAACCCTGCGTCTTATGGGAAAGGCCCATTATTGGTGGTTTCATGGGATGACTACATTGGGGCATTATCATGTCACTTCTTACCTGGACTTCACTCAAAGACTCATTGAATGATTTGACAGGGAGGATCATGTGCTTCATTTCAAGGATCTCACACAGATTAAACAAACATGGTCTCTAGAGGCTTTCATTGAAGAATTTCATAAGGTGGCAATCAAAGTTCCAGATATGTCAAAATCCATACTATTGATGATATATACATAGGCATTAAATGATCCTTTGCATTGGTGGGTTAATTCTTTCAATCTTGCAACCCTACATGATTCCATTGAGCACACTAGAGATTTAACTGGAGCAGCTAGTAAAAAAAAATTTACACCTAAGCCTCCAACCTTTACTACAGGGAGAGATACCAAGAAAATGGACAAAGGAAAGGGGTAAATGGATGAAGCTACAAGGAGGGAATTGAGAAGGACGCAACTATGCTTCACATGCAAAGAATCATGGAAATCAGGTCATAAGTGTTGGAGTAAAGGGAAGATCCATTATATAGAGGTAGTGTTTGATAGTGAGGATGAGTCAGATGGGGAGGAGAGTGGAGTTATCCACAACATACAGTTGGGCCACAAAGAGACATAATAATCCTTCAATGTGCAGGGTGAGGAGGTGCTCTCACATCATGAGGAAGGCCTCAAGAAGGTTAATATTGCATCCATGAGTGGAATACCTAAGTTCACCACTTTTAGGATGAAGGGAATTGTATAGAGGAAATGGGCTACGGTGTTGATTTATGGAGGGGCTTCTCACAATTTCATTGATGTTGCTATGTGATCTAGGATCTTTTCATCGAAGTGACTTATAAAGAATTGCATTAAATGAGCATAAATTTAAGTGCACCATTAAAGAAGGAAAAGATCAATAATGAAGATACATAAGCATCAAATATGAACACAAAAAACTTGATAAAAGAGTTCATCCCTGGTGGACTACGTCTCTGGGTCCTTCTCCCAAATGTGTAGGCCTTTTTATTAACTCAACAATAGAATTTGGAAAAATA
>CBVK0101646053.1:0-21892 GCA_900067695.1 Picea abies
TTCTCCATGAGAGCTCCTCTCCTTTTATAAGTTGAAGAGGATAAGGTGAGGAG
Organism: Picea abies; assembly: GCA_900067695.1. NCBI lineage: Eukaryota > Viridiplantae > Streptophyta > Pinopsida > Pinales > Pinaceae > Picea > Picea abies. The sequence continues at coordinate 54 of CBVK0101646053.1, forward strand.
GTTAGGATGATTCCACCAAATCATGAAAGCGAGTAAGATCCAAACCATTCGGATGCCATCTCACCATGGAAGTTTCTCCTTCTAGAGGCATGGAGAAGATGCTCGTTTTTCCCATGTATGAGCATTTTCACACCCTGCCTATATAGCAACCTGCGAACACTTCGTGACCTAGCTATGGTGCAGCCTGTGAAAATCAGGCATTTTCGCACCCTTCCTATATAGCAACCTGCGAACATCCTCTTTAATAGGGTTTTTACGAAGGATAATGCAACTTCTTTTCTCAGGAAAAGTTCTTCTCCCTTCTTTCTTCAGGAACTCAAGCCACTGACCCCTCTGAAGGCAACAGATAGGTTTACATTGTTAACGGTTATAGGGATGACGAAAATAATGTGTAACAAATATACATATCAAATTTTAAAGTTTATGATAAAATTCTAGAAAAGCCCATTGAAAATGCATGGTGATTATCTAGTGAAATTCCTTGGACAATAATTAGGCAATAACATTTTTTTGGATCAAAGATGAAACTTATTATGCGAGATGGAATTCAATTCATGTCCTCATCTTGCAATGACCTAAATTACCCACATTGAACTTAATCTAATCATCTAAATTTTGCAATGATCTAAATTGTCCACACTAAACTTAATCTAATCATCTAAAGTAAATATGTACCTTTGACATTCTTCTAATTTGGTTTTAGGGTGAAAATATATAAGCAACACCCAAAATTAAAAAAATTATTATTATTATTATTTTGTTTGTATTTATGATTTGTTCTTAAATTTCATGATTTTGAGCATGCTAGGTGAAGCACATAGATGTGCCTCCTTAACTTTAAAGTGTATTATATAGTGTATACTCTCTACATAATTTTCATAAATGCCCTCCAAAAAAGCAAAAGGAAGACATGCAATATGATATATACATAATTTAGATAAGGACCATTTAATGTTGACCTTACATATTCATGTAGGAAGCAACTTTCAAATGAGTAACATAAGGTGCAAAAGGTAATTGAATATATATATATATAGAGAGAGACAATAATTTGAAGAAATTGCAAGGGATGTGAAGCTGTGTACCTCATTGAGTTTTCCAAGAGCAATAATTTGTGATTATGTTGCAACAAGCTTGAGTCAAGTGTCCCTTCTGGTGTTGAAATTCCATGTTAGAGTGGTGCAATTTCATAACTTCAACTTCTAATTGATTCGTAATTTAGTGTTAAATGCTTCATTTTATAAAATCCCAGTAATTCAGATTCTTATAACTAACTTCTCAATTTTTTGCAATTGCATTTAAAAATTGGCTTAATGAATTAAAAACCAACATTCAAGGACTAAAATTTAAAAGTCATTGCTGGAATAACACAGGAAATATGCAACAAATTGACAACAGAGTTCACCCATATGGGCTACGTCTCTGGGTCCGCTTCAAATGACAAACTGATTCGTTCAGAAAGATGCAAAGTACAATTTTACATCAAATGTTGCCTTCACATGGGTTGTTGAGCGATTTGTGATTTCCTGAAGACAATGTTTTGTTGAGCACTTTCCTCCTCCTCATACAACTTTCAATCATCAATGTTCTCCACTAAGATCCTCAAATCTTGTGACCGCTTGTTCACGAGATTTGTTGCTACAATATAGTTTGATCACGATCCCCACCAACAATTATAATAAGCATAGTCCCTCACCCACAAGAGAACCATTAGAACCACATAAAATATAAGAACCAAAGAAAATCAAGCCCTAAACACCATGCTTATCTCCTCCAAGTGCCATTAGAGCCACCACCTCCATTACCTCTGGATTGGGTTGGATTAACAATGGTGTTCCTACCATCAATCACCTTGACATTCATGGCATTGATAGCATCCCTCATTGATTGCTCGTCATTTAAGGTCGTGAAGCTGAATTTGTGGGATCTGCCATTTACCTAGTCACTTATAATCTTCGACTCCAAAATTTCCCCAAAGGGACTGAAAGCATCTTCCAAACTTCTATCATCTAGGCACTTGTAATCTCCCTTATATCATTTTCAGAGCTAGAATCAATTTGCGGTGCCACGATTTGAGCAGAGGAAATCACAGATCATTGAGGCATATGGGTGACACATGAAGCCATGCCCGCTTTGTTTGGTTCGCATGGAAGCTTCCAAAGACCAAATGAACCCATTCCGTGGCATTTTCTAATTGGATCGGTTGGGGGGAATCCTCCTAGATCACTCCTCCCCACTAAAAATATTTTGGACCACCAAAAGTCTAGTTTCATTCAGATAATAAGTGATGGTACGACTCCCTCACTTTTCCAGTTTCCATCCATCGTGCTTTACTTGGATGCATTCCTTTTGGACCAACATGAAGATACTCCATGTCACCTCTTCGCGAAGTCCTCACCTTTCTATCAAGAATAACATCTTCTTGTAACTCGTCAAGATATTCAAGAGCAAAATATTCAATAGAAGGAACTTGAACATTCTCACCTTGATCCATGATCATAGGAGGCTTATATAGTTTCAATTTTTCAACATTAACCATGGAATACATATGCATATATGGAGGTAACTCCAACCGAAAAACATTGTCAAAATATTTTCCAAATTTTTAAATGGACCATACTTAATTAGATTGTATGGTACAATGATATCATTGGGAGTCCATAGAGGTGCTAAAGGGATCATAGATGTTGCAACCATGTCATTAGATGTGCAATGAGATTTGAAAGTCAGAGATCTGGAATTTTTGAAGGGGTCGATTTCCAAGAAAAAAACACTAGTTCACGTATAAAAGAACCATGAATGCGCAGTCATCGGGGATGGGGGGGGAGGCAGGACCTGGAAAATGGAGGTTGAAGGTTGAACTTGAGGCAAGAAGAAAAACTAGTGTGATCATTGTTTTTCTCTTGAAATCATATGTATTCTGGGTTAGAAAGCAACAATCAAACCTTGTGCACTATTGTCAAGGCCAGAGGACTTGGTGAGACTATGAGGTCTATCAATTGTAATCAATTTTGATACTATTATCATCATTGAGTATAATGAAAAACTTATCTTCTATTTTGCCCAAATTTTGTTCTAAATAAGTATCATTTTGTATGATGTGCACTATTACCAATATATGCAAAGTTATGTTTGTTTAAAACTGTAGATAAGATATCTTTCATTGTTGGTCTGAAATGGGAAACTAAATTATTGGATGTGAGTATGTATATTTGTGATTTCTTGGTAACTGTTTACTAAGTTGATTATTGATATGTATTTGTTTTAACTGTTGTCTCGCTATGTGAACTATTTCCTTAGTTTGACAACTTATCTTTATGTCATGTTCAATTTCTATTAATCATCCATGTCGAGTGTGAGTATGCATATCTGTGCTTTTCTTAGTAACTATTTACTAAGTTAAGGCTGACATGTATTTGTTTTAATTGTTATCAGTTTGTATGAACTATTTCTATAGCTTGATAATTTATCTTTATCTCATGTTCAATATTTGTTATTATTCTCGCTCCTAATTGGGACACTATGAACTACTTCTATATCCCAGTTAGGATAGTGTAGCTTTAGAATAGATTTATATTAGCTCTTTATCTTTTATGTGTAACAACTTAGAAGAGCTTTAAGGAAAGTCTCCTTTCAAGGAGCAATTCCCCCTTACTAGCAACCCGACCCACATATCAGTGATGATTTCCATCCCAAACGAGTATAGGCCTAATTGGGGCCTTGATCGGACAATTTCTCCACGTTGACTGTCAAGAATTTTTCCAGACATCAACATGTTGGCACTAGAAGGAGGGCCATCCAACAAGTAATCCCTTTTTGAGCTCTTTTTTTTTTTTTTTAATTTATTCATTTTGGAATGGCTCCTAACACTATTATGGAACATGCTTACAGTTTGTCTATGCCTACTGGGAGTATTTCTAGAAAGACAATCAATCTCTTGCAAAATTTGTGCATTAATGGAGAAGGTAAAATTTATGCTTCTCATCATATTTATGAGTTTAATCTTATTTGCAATCATTTATATGTATTTGATGAGAGTGAGATATGCAGACTTTTTACTTTTACTTTAAAAGGAAGAATCCAGAGCTGGTTTGAAATGTTGCCAACCAAATCTATTCACAAGTGGAAACAGTTCATGGAGTTTTTTCTCAATGCTCATGAGGATTACAATTATAAAGAATTGTGGTTGGAAGTGGGGAATCTTCGTAGACATGAAGGTGAGCCTGTCGATGCTTCCTTTTCCAGATTTATGTTAATTTGTTGTAGATTTCATGAGAAAGGTCAACCTTCTGGAGAAGATGCACTAGATTGGTTTCTCTATATTAATTATCTTTCTAACACACGAGATCAGGAAAATAATGATGAACGTGAAGTGGATTTATTTCAGGGTATGCATGTTACTAAAGATGTCAACTCATCATATTCAAGATCTAATTCTATTTTGTCCACTAATAACATTGAAACTTTTATGCAACGAAAAATGTTAGGATTTCATAATATACATTTTCAAGAACAAGACAATGTGTTTGAAAATTCCATTCTTACATTCAACAATGATACTAAAACTCTTGTTGAAAGACATATGGTGGAAGAAGAATTAAATATTATAGGCTTGGAAACTGAAGGGGCAAGTGATGGTTATATTAATTGTGACATTGCATTGTCTTCTTCTCATGTTGATCCAGGTCCCCTCATTCTCACACAAAAATTATCAGTAAATCAGAGTTTACATGATAATGTTTCTCTTGAAACAATTAATGAAAGTTGTCATATCAAAATGGAAGCATGTAACTTTTTATACTTTGATAGCTTTTACTCTTTGTATCCATATATGTTTGTTGATTTTGATATTAATGATTTTCAAGTTAAGACTTTGCTATGGTCAAATTCTAGTTTGATGCAAAGTGATGAAAAAGTGTCTAACAAGAATGAGGGAAATGTTGTCATTCTATCGAATTCATTTCAATATCATGAAGAAGCGAATGATCTTTTTATGAACTTTGCATATGAAACACATGCATGTTTTTTAGGTTCATCTTATGTCATTGTGAATGTTGATTTGGTTTGTAAGTTAGAAAGGGGTAAATTTATTTCTTATGTAGTATTAGATATTGATGACACTGAAGGACTTCATCACAAGATGGTGGTCATGTCAGGGTTTCACGTCATTAATTCCAAGTTTGAACGTGGAAGGCAAAGTGAGGTAATTTACTGCAAGGTAATGTCAAACTCTCATTTTGTTTCTTTTCAATTTAATATCGATGACATTTCTTTAAAGAAAACATCCTCCATTAAACCCCTTTTGGAATCTTCAAATCATGATCCTCATAAGCTTCTTTATGATCATGATCCTCATAAGCTTCTTTATGATCACGATCCTAATAAGATATCTATTCTCTCCAATAAATCTTCACAAACATTAAAGGACTTCCAATCTGCTTTATATGATCCAATCAATGCATGGTTGGAAGAATCTTTTTTGAAGAAATTTCTATTTCATATTCTTCTTTTTGTGAATAGGAAATTAGATTTAATTCTTCCCATCTTTGGATATGAAGTATTGCAATTCCCAATACTAATACTTGACATGTTTCTTTTTGGAGGATTGGAGTTACTTTGCTAGTTACATTGCCTATATGATTTCACCCAGTTTATGTTTTGTTAGAATGTTGTAGTGTAGGAGTAGTTTACTTTAATTTGTTCTTTGTGTTTTTTTGTCTCTTTATTTTTCATTTCATTATACTTTGAATAACATAATCCTCAATAAATATCAGACAAATGTCATGACCTATGCAGGTTACTTGTTTTCACTTTTAAAGGATGGGTTAAAAAACTGGTTGAAATCTCTTCCCGCCAGATGTCTTCACCATTGGGGACAATTCTCAAATGAGTTTTATAACGCTTTTCAGAATTATGTTTACAATGAGTTAATTAGTGAATCACGAAGATGAATTGACTAAGGGATTCCTATCAATATTCATGAGCATTTGTCATAGAATTCCTTTAGTTGGTAGACCTTCTCTTATTAAACTTGTTGGTCATTTTCTATCCTAACTCACTTCATGTATTTATTCTTTCATTTATCTTTCTTCAACAATTCCATATTTTTAACTTTGAGAATTATGATACAATTGGAATCTAGTTAGAGAATTCTTATGAGGAATGGTTCCCAGTGAATTTTAAAAGAACTATCCTACATGGTTTTAATGGAGAAGTTAATGTTTCAATTCTTTCAATTTTTATAGAAGATTATTCAGTTGCATGTATCTTATTTACGATAATCATTTTATTGCAGGTTCATAATTACGTGGATGGATGCATTGTCAATTTGATTTCATTTAGTGTTTTTTTATAATCAATGTAGTTTATAATAGGTTTAGAAGTAGATTAATTAGTTTTTGTTTGCTTCTTTCACAAGTAGATTACCTCTCTTTTGTTCACTCAAATAATGCAGTTATGGGGTGACACATCAATGTTGAGTTGAAGGTGAGCCATCATCAGCATGCATTCATAGAAGTTTTACTTTACCTTTCTTCTTTCTTGGTTATTAATCATCTTGCTCGTGATTACATTTGTTAAACATTTATTTTCAAGTCCTATCTTTAACTTTTGATTATCATATAATAATTATAAGGACTTAGTTGTGAAATGTTTAGTGCGATCAATTTTCTAAAATTGTGAAACAAGAATATTCGAAGAGAGTCAAATGAGAAAGAATTCGATCTCTGGTCACATGTAACCTTTCATTCTTTTAATTTCTTTTGACATGTAAATTAATGAGGCTCTCATAATTTAAAATTGATTCTATAACTGTGCATTTAGTTTAGGATTTATCTTTAGGATTTTCCTTTTTCTATTTTAGATTTCTTTATGTTATTTGCTTTTAATAAAAAGGTTTGATTAGCTAAACATCTCATGTGTTGGTAAAATGAAATTATATCTAGCACAATCATAATTTTAAGGAAGAGAACATATTTATATGCAAAACATTGGAAGGATCTAATAGGGACAAGAGTTCAAACTTACAATTCATCTTATCCCTCAGAATTTGATTCCTTCCTTTTATTTTGACTTGTGATATAGTTGTTTACACATTTTCCCTTGGTGAGATATTTATATTGTTAAAATTAATGTAGTTGCAAGAGCCATTCTTTAGGAGGATGGCAAAGACCCTAGTTGTGATCTAGGGCCCCCAGTACACTCCTAGGGTTCTTGGTCTGGGACCAAGCAGTTAGAACCATGGCAAAAGACCCTAGTTGGGCCCCTAGTGTATTGTTGGAGTTCTTGGTCAAGGACCAAGCAGTTTAATGGTATAAGTCCCTAGATGTGTTATAGGGCCCCTGGATGTGTTATAGGGAATCCTTGCTCGGTGCTTGGATTGATCCTTGGTTGCATACCTTGGTGGATAAGACCCTAGTTGTGATCTAGGGCAACTAGATGTGTTCTGGGGTATCCTCGTATGGGACTAGGTAGTTTCTTGGTTAAGTACCAAGCCGAGATGATGTGTGGCCTTCTTATCTCTCGGGATGGTCCATGTGACCTAGGAGCAGTTAAGAAGAAGGGCATGATCACATCATTGACCCTCCTCGTATGTTGGGATGATAAAAGCTTATAAGTTATGTCATGAGACTCGTGTGGACAAATCTGCCATCAAAGAAGAACTTAACCATTGACTCTGTCTTATTGTTTATTAGTGAAACCCCCTTGCTTGAGTTATGTCCCCCCTATGTGTTGATGACGTGTTGGTTCATTTCTTTACTCCTTCCCAAAGAAAATTTGGTCGCTTTTATCTTGAAACCCCTCTCATTGACTTGTCTTATTTACTTATTCACTTTTCATTTGTCATTTAATATTTTAAATGTTAAAATATTATTTGTTTATTTGTTAGGTATTAAACGTAACCCTAAAGTTATGGCAAGTAAGCTAACATGACTAGCCCTAACCCTACCTACCTAAAACTATAAAAAAGTGATATATCCCTCACTTACTACATTCACTCACTCACTCTCTTAACCGAGTTTATGATTGAGGTTTTTGGCTGCGACTCTACTGGATAGGGGTTTAGTTTGTTGTGGCTCTTCTAGATTAGGTCTCTCAGCTCCTTCCTTGTGTGTGTGTGGTCTACTCCAGCTGTCGTGGGGTTATCCCCTTCATCCTTCACTATTTCAGCCAGTCATTGACCTATAGGAGTCCTTCTCAGCCAGTCGTAGAAGTTTTTTCTGGTTACTGATTGGCATTCTGGATCTTCTTGCCGATGTCACCTTGTTGTCTAGATGATGTCGCCTTAACCATTTTGTTGGTGCCGCCTTGTTGTCTAGATGATTTTGCCTTAACCATTTTGTTGGTGTCGCCTTGTTGTCTAGATGATGTCGCCTTAACCATTTTTCTAGTGTCTCCCTTGTGTGTTGCCTCACCTTGTATGCTAGCAGCCCTAATACTATTGTGAATTGGACTATTGGGGTTGTTCTGGAACTGTTGATATTTGAAGTAGATTTATGTGGGCTGAAAGTGTTAAGGTTGTTTGTGGTTTCTTTTCCAGTCATAGGTTGGACAATGTTGCTTTGCTTTCAACCCTATTACTTGACAATGGCATGATCCTTAGATTCTTAGCCTGTTGATTTTTTTTTTTGGTTTACTATCCTAAAAGTTCTTCTTGTCATTGTCCACATGATCATGATGATATCTACCCTGAGAGTTTGATCCACAATCCATTATGATTTTTCTTAGCATACATTAAGGAAGGCAACAACAACATATCAGGTATTTTGTTCCTTGCTTTTTAGCTAAGGAAACTTCCAGGTCTATGTTATGCTACTTACTGATTTATGTTATTAGATTATGCATCGGAAATTTTAATGTGTTGCTAATCCAGAATTATTGTAGCAAATGTTTGGAAATTAAAAGAAAATATTTATGTTTATAGCTAGTCTACTTTTTGCCCTTAAATTCTAACATGGTATCAGAGCTTAGGGTGTGAAAAGAGCTCATTTGTGGCAGGATTTTGAGCCTACGTAGATCTACTATTAAGGGTGTGTTTTTTAGATCAGCAGTGAGTTTGTTTTGTATAAGATCTATCCTGTAAACAATTTTCAGTATGACTTCATCTTCAGTCAAAGCAGAAGATGGGCTTGAAGGGGCTTCAAAATTCAATGCCTAGAAGGCTAGGGTCTTTAATATCCTGGAAGAAAGTGACTTGGATGAACTAGTTACCAGGGTGATGGAAGAACCTACTTCAAATGCAAGAAGAGCAGGCTATAAGAAGAGGAAGCCAAAATCCAAGAGGGTCATTTTTTACTCAGTTAAAGATAGTATGATGCATGTTATTGCTCACCTAAGGAAAGCAAATGAATGCTTTGATGCCCTAGCCAATTTGTATGAAAAGAAGGTTCCAACTCAGAAAAGGACCTTGAAGAAACAACTACGTACATTAAAGATGGGAAAGGATGAAACCATCTCTGCCTTCTTTTCCAAAATTGCCCAAACAAGAGATCAAATTGCAGTAATTGGAGTTGCAGTAGATGATGATGACCTTGTACAAACAACAGTAGATGGTCTTCCAGAATCATGGGAGACATTTCTCTCATCTGTAAATGGAAGAGAAGTTCAACCCAACTTCGAGAGATTACAACATGATTCCTTGGAAGAAGAGGGCAAACTTAAAAACATAAATGAACCCTCAACGGTGAAAGACCGTGCTCTTTCAGCTAAAGTCGAGAAATAGAAGAAGTTTCCTCAGCACAAAGGAAAAGGTAAGAAACCTCAAGGTAATCACTCTCACCCTCACTCTCATTTATCTAAAGTAAGATGCTTTAACTGTAACAAGCTAGGTCATTATGCAAAAGATTGCAGGAACCCTCCTTCACAACAGAAACGAAAAGTCAGGTTCCATGCTTTAGTTGCAACTGAGGAAGAAGAGCGTTAAAGAAAGAGAGCCATAGTTGTTACTAAAGAGCAACAACAACAGAGAGAAAGTTATCTTGTTTCAGCTCTCTCTGGTGTTGTCACCAAATCAAAAGAAATTTAGTTAGTGGATAGCGGGGCCTCCAAGCACATGACAGGTTTCAAACAGGACCTTATGAACTACCAAGATAAGAAGTTCAATGTAAAGGTAGAATTGAGTGATGATGGAACTAATGCCATCAAAGGAATTGGATTAGCATCCTTTTAAGTTTCAGTTAGGTAATGCATTTCATGTTGAAGAAATTCTTTATGTTCTTGGTTTAAAGAAAAATCTTATTTCAGTTGCAGTTCTAGAAAGTAAAGGGTACACATTAGCCTTCTCCAAAGGAAAGGCTCTTATGTGGCCCTCGAATGAAAGTATGAGCTCAGCCATGGTAATCGGAGCTCAAGAAGGTGGACTTTACAAATTCATCGATCAAGTTATTCGAGCATTAACTCATAAGATGATCAACGCATGCGAACTATGGCACAAAATATTTGGACACCTCAACTATAATGCTCTCCCAGGTTTGCAAAAGATGGTAACAGGTATGCCAATTTTTTCTTTTGAGCATGATAATATTTGTAGAGATTGTTCTCTTGGTAAAAATACAAAGAAAGCTTACCATCACAATAATAGAAAGCTAATGGTATTTTAGATCTTATTCATTTTGATCTCCATGGACCTATGACTGCTCCGTCCATGAATGGTTGCCTTTATTATATCATTTATATTGATGATTTCTCTCGTAAAACCTGGATTTATTTTCTAAAAAATAAAGATGAATCCTTTAGTAAATTTCAGGATTTTAAGAATCTTGTTGAGAATCAGACAGGTAGACATATCCGTGTTTTCATAACATACAATGGAAAAGAGTTTGACTCCCACAAGTATGATGATCTATGTCAGGTTTATGGGATTAAGATGGAGTTGATTGTGCCTTATAATCCCCAACAAAATGGGGTTGCAAAAAGAAAGAATAGGACAATTTGTGAAGCAGCCAGAGCTATGATGTATGATCAGAATCTTCCATTGTCTCTTTGGGCCGAAGCTACAAGTACTACAATCTATATTCAGAACAACTGTCCTTATAAAGCCCTGGAAGAGAAAACTCAGGAAGAAGTCTTCACAGGTAAGAAGCCTTCAATTGATCATTTGAGAATTTTTGGTAGTCTTGTCTACATTCATGTACCAAAAGAAAGGAGGACTAAGTTAGAGCCCTCTGGAAAGAAAGGCACTTTTGTGGGGTACAATGAGACCTCAAAATCATATTGAATCTATGTGCCAAGGCAAAAGTATATAGAGGTCAATAGAGATGTGACCTTCCATGAGGAAGCTTCCTTTTGTCGTTCCAGAGAACTTCCCTATGATACAGAGGAGCAGGAAGCTCCATCGCAAGAACCTTTAGATTCACAACTTTCAGATGAGCAGAGGGAGAACGCCAGAGAGCCTTCAGTGGACCCCATAAGGGATTCTATTGAGTTGCCCCTAGAGAAACCTCATGCCAAAAGGAAGCCAACATGGTGTCATGGAATTTTAAAGGAAGCAGAAAAACATGCAACACCTAAAGGTAGTTTCGGAGAAATCAAGAAGCCAGATAAATACTTAGGTTTGATAGCTCATTTGAATATTGTGATTGACTCTGAACCTTCCACTTTTGATGAGGTTGTTAAACATAAAGTGTGGAAGGATGCTATGATAGAACAATACGAGTTAATATTGAAGAATGAAGTATGGGAAGTAGTCCCAAGACCTCAAGGAAAATCAGTAGTAACTTCTAAATGGATTTACAAAATAAAGCATGCAGCAGATGGTAGTGTTGAAATATTCAAAGCTAGATTTGTGGTTCGTGGTTTCTCTCAGAAAGAGGGAATCGATTATTATGAGATTTTTGCTCTTGTTGCCGGGTATACCTCTATCAGAGTCATCATTTCTCTTGCTTCAGTTTTCTATTGGAAACTTCACCAAATTGATGTTAAGACTGCTTTTCTTAATGGTGAAGTTTAGCAAGAAGTTTATATCGAGTAGCCTGAGGGTTTTCTGATCAATGGGAAAGAATACCACGTCTACAAACTCAAGAAAGCTTTGTATGGATTGAAACAGGATCCGAGAGCTTAGTATGGAAGAATTGAGAGTTTTCTTTAGAGTCTTGGGTTCTACAAGAGTATAGCAGATCATAATCTTTATATAAAGATTGTGAAGAATCATCTTGTTATATTAGTTTTTTATGTGGATGATTTGTTCCTTACTGGAGAGGAACATTTGATAGCTCAGACTAAGAGGGAATTGTCAGCAGAGTTTGATCTTATGCATTACTTTCTTGGTTTAGAGGTGTGGCAGAAACATGGTGATATCTTTCTCTCACAAAGTAAGTATGCAGTTGATGTGTTTCGTAGATTTGAGATGTTGGACTGTAAGTCCATGACCACACCTATGATTTCTAACCTGAAGAAGTTACATGCTCAAGCTACAGGTTCAAATACAGAAGACCCTACAGTATATCGTTAGATTATTGGGTCCTTGATGTATCTAGTACGCACGACACCAAACATTTGTTATGCAGTGAATGCCCTTAGTAAGTTTATGTGTAATCCAAAACACATTCATATGGTTTTTGCTAAACATATTCTCATATATGTCCAGGGGACTATAGCTTATGGGCTCAGATACACTTCTAGTGGATGTGTAATACTTCATGGCTATACAAATTTAGATTGGATGGGCAGTACATTGGACCGGAAGAGCACTTATGGATATTGTTTCAGTTTGGATTCAACTATGATCTCTTTTTCCAGCAAGAAGCAGGGCTCCATAGCCCAAAGCACTGTAGAGGCAGAATACATTGTTGCAAGTGTTGCTAGTAGAGAAGTAATGTGGCTCATAAAGCGACTCTCATATTTGTTCAGTGTTGAGTTGGAACCCACAGTAATTCACTGTGATAACCAGAATTGTATAAAGCTCTCTGAGAATCACGTTTTTCATGATAGATCGAAACACATTGAGATGAGATATCACTATGTTTAGGACATTGCGTAGAAGAAAATTCTCGGTATTCAGTTTGTTCTGACAGCGGAACAAACTGTAGATATTTTGACCGAGCTTCTGTCATTGACAAAGTTTGTATACTTTCGAGACAAGCTTGGTGTTGTTGAGAATGCTTCTCTTGCTGAGAGGGAGTGTTAAAATTAATGCAGTTGCAAGAGCCATTCTCTAGGAGGATGGAAAAGACCCTAGTTGTAATCTAGGGGCCCCAATACACTCCTAGGGTTCTTGGTCTAGGACCAAGTAGTTAGAGCCATGGAAAAAGACCCTAGTTGGGCCCCCATCGAGGACCAAGCAGTTTGATGGTATAAGTCTCTAGATGTGTTCTAGGGTCCTGGATGTCTTCCAGGGAATCCTTGCTTCGTGCTTGGATTGATCCTTGGTTTTGTACCTTGGTGGATAAGACCCTAGTTGTGATATAACCCCCCCGCCCCCATATGTGTTCTGGGGTATCCTGGTCTAGGACCAAGAAGTTTCTTGGTTAAGTACCAAGCCGAGATGATGTGTGGTCTTATTCTCTCCCAAGATGGTCCATGCGACTTGGGAGCAGTTAAGAAGAAGGGCATGATCACATCATTGAGCCTCCTTGTATGTTGGGATGGTAAAAGCTTATAAGTTATACCATGAGACTCATGTGGACAAATCTGCCATCAAAGAAGAACTTAACCTTTGGCTTTGTCTTATTGTTTATTAATGAAAACCCCTTGCTTGAGTTATGTCCCCCCTATTTGTTGATGTCGTGTTGGTTCATTTCTTTACTCCTTCCTAAAGAAAAGTTGGTTGCTTTTATCTTGAAACGCCTCTCATTGACTTGTCTTATTTACTTGTTGACTTTTGATTTGTCATTTAATATTTTAAATGTTAAATTATTAATTGTTTATTTGTTAGGTATTAAACCTAACCCTAAAGTTATGGCAAGTAAGATAACATGATTATTCCTAACCCTACCTACCTAAAACTATAAAAGAGTGATCTATCCCTCACTTGCTACATTCACTCACTCACTCTCTTAGCCGAGTTTATGACTGAGGTTTTTGGATGCAGCTATGTTCGATAGGGGTTTAGTTTGTTGCGGCTCTATTGGATAGGGATTTAGTTTGTTGTGGCTCTTCTAGATCAAGTTTATCAACTCCTTCCTTGTGTGTGTGTGGTATGCTCCAACTGTCGTGGGGTTATCCCCTTCAGCCTTCACTATTTCAACCAGACGTAGAAGGTTTTTCTGGTTACTGATTGGTGTTCTGGATCTTCTTGCAGGTGTCGCCTTGTTGTCTAGATGATGTCACCTTAACCATTTTGTTGGTGTCGCCCTTATGTGTTGCCTCACCTTGTATGGTAGCATCCCTAGTACTATTGTGAACTAGACTATTGGGGTTGTTTTGGAACTATTGATATTTGAAGCAGATTTATGTGGGATGAAAGTGTTAAGGTTGTTTGTGGTTTCTTTTCCAGCCCTAGGTTGGACAGTGTTGTTTTGCTTTCAACCCTATTACTTGACAGTGGCATGATCCTTAGATTCTCAGCCTACTGATTTGTTTTCGGGTTTACTATCCTAAAAGTTCTTCTTGGCACTGTCCACATGATCATGATGAGATTTACCCTGAGGGTAGTATCCATGTTCCATTAAGCTTTTTATGAGCATACATTAAGGAGGGTAACAACAACATATCAGGTATTTTGTTCCTTGTTTTTTAGCTAGGGAAACTTTCAGGTGTACGTTATGCTACTTACTGATTTATGTTATTAGATTATGCATCAGAAATTTTAATGTGTTGTTGAGATAGAATTACAGTAGTAAATGTTTGGAAATTAAAAGAAAATATTTTTGTTTCTAGCTAGTCTACTTTTTGCCCTTAAATTCTAACAAATATATTCATGGCTTATCTTGATTTGATAATTTATTTTTTTATGTTTAGGTCATTTTGATTAAATAAGTTTTTGTACTTTTCTATATTTTTTTTCTCATGCTTTTAAGTTTGTTTGATTGTTATTATTTTTTGATGGTAGATTATTTGGCATTTGCAAATTTTCTAAGATTTCTTTTTGTTTTTGTCAGTTTGCTTGAATTTTGAAAGGGGTTATAATCCTCGAAAAATAAATGATAGCATTTGGGTCGTGCTTCAATGCTTGTCTACAACTAAGAGTGTAACACCTAGTCATCTATACAAAGTTTTATGACTTATAAGTAGAATTTCTAGATTTATGGTGGAACTCCTTGGTTAACATGAATTCATATTTATAACACTGACACATTTTTAGGCTTTTTATAGATTGCTTTTTCTTAGCCCCATTCACCTCACTTTAAAATAGCTAATACCTAAAATGATTGATGGAAGGAAGACCTTAAGCTAAACTTTGGAAGTGAGTATACTACCAAGCAAATCTAAATAACTCTCGTATCACCCCGCTTCACTAAACACCTAATTACACATGCAATACATATATACAAATCATTAAAGGTGTGACATAATAAAAGGGAAGTTGAAAGCACTTTGTAGTGTGGGAAGTACAAGTAAACATGACGGGGCTATAGACGCTCACCAACAATGGGGACATACTTGTATGATACTAAGGCACCTTCATCGGGGCTATGGACGCTCTTGGGCAGCGAAGCAATGCCGAGGTAAAGAGAGATGAGGAACACACATAGGCAATTGTTTATTCACCCAACCTCAAATCAATTGCTTGTGTATTGAAAGATAAGGAAAATTGACCTCATAAATTGGCTTGAAGAGGTGGTTTGTTAGTTACCCGGTGTCTGTGTTTAGTGTGAATATCTTTTAAATTCATGATGGTACCCATAATTAAGGGATATGTCTTCACTGCCATTGGGCTTATGTTTAACATTTTGTGTGAATAAGTCTTTTGGATAATGGTAGACAAAGATAATTGCTTCGCCCAGTGTGTCGCCATTTGTTGAGGCCTCAATAACTCTCCTTAATTTTTACAAAAATAAAGGGGACCCCATTGGAATTTTGGAAAACACACTTTTTCCTATATTTGATTTTGTTTCGCTTGATTTGTTTTTATTTTCTTTATTATTTGGTTTTGCATGGCATCATATTGTGGCTTGAGTTTGTTTTCCTACGTAGTTTAAACATTCTTTTATTCCCAATTTGATCTTTCTTCCTCACTTTGACATTGTAAAAATGATATTATTTTCACTCTGGTTGGTTGCTTGAATGATCATAATTCTTAGATTATTTCATACACCATTTTCTCATTTCTTAAAGGAGAGATTATATGATTCACACTTTACTTGGGTATTTTGAGGTATTAAAGAGAAATAGTGAAAGCATTAAAAAGATTCACACTTAAACTTCCAATGCATTTACATTATGTAAAGGTGTCTATATATCAATTAATAAGATGCCATTGTTTGCATATTTTAACTTATGACATCCTTTACATTTGTCACCCAATCTCAAACTCTCAAAATTGGTTTAATAGGCCATCACATTTTGATTAATTTTATTATGTTTAATGATAAAGGAATAAAGATATAACCTGACATATTCATTGGTTACCATACTGAGGAAAACAATGATTCTAAAACGTTTGATTTTGCATACAGACCAACATATTTGCATCTTTTAATAATCATATCGGCAATGGAGGTCACAACCATTTTGTTATAGATAAGGGATCAACTAGCAATGGTATAATAAAGCTAACAACGTGCCACGTAAAGGTTTCTAGTGCGCAAGGGCAATTGGAAAAGCTCAAGATCAAAGTCAAACAACTTGTTTTTACCAAAAGATCCCATGTGCCTTACAATTGTTCTCAAAAAATTCAAATTGATAATTTTGGTGAGTATTGGGCATTCCAAGGAAGCTAGAAAATAAGAAATGATCACAACAACATCTATACTTGTTATTTAATCAACGAGAATCCCAATGCCTTCTCCATTCTTTGAATCGGTTGCTCTATTTTCTTTTCCTCTTTGTTAAAAAAGAGTAATAAACGAGATGGAAACCTCATTATAGATTATCTTGATCTAGTTTTGGATATATATCCACAAGCCCTGATTCATAGAATTATAGAGAGGATACCATTAGATCAAAATGGTCTCACGATGTTACTAAGGAGGTGTCAGAGATTGTGAAGGAGTTGAGCTATGATATCACTGACCAAGCTGGATACAAGATCGCTCATAATCACACCACAAGATCATTGAAGGAAGTACCATATCATCGACAGTGGTGGAAATAGATAGTTGTAGCATGTAAACCAAATGGAAATAATATAGAGTTTGATGAGATCACACATGAGATTTGATTCCTTAGCTCGGTGAAGTCGAATATTTGTTCGTAGAAATAGAGACATGACACAATCACAATGGTGCAACAAGATTGAGGAAGCTGCAATCAAATCCTAGATATGATACAATCAGATTGTATGGTACAATGATGTCGTTGGGAGTTCGTAGAGGTGCCAAAGGGGTCGCAGATGTTGCAACCATGTCATTGAATGTGCAATGAGATTTGAAAGTCGAAGATCTGGCATTTTTGAAGGGGTTAGTTTCCAAGAGAAAACACGAGTTCACATATAAAAGAACCACGAATGTGTAATTGTCGAGGGTGAGGCAGGACCTGGAAAATGGAGGTTGAAGGCTGAATCTAAGGAAAGAAGAAAAACTAGTGCTATCAATTTTTTTCTCTTGAAATCATATGTATTTTGGGTTGGAAAGCAACAATCGAACCTTGTGCACTATTTTCAAGGCCAAAGGACTTGGTGAAAGACTTTGAGGTCTATCAATTATAATCAATTTCGATACCATTATCATTGTTGAGTATAATGAAAGAATTCTCTTCTAGTTTTCCCAAATTCTGCTCAAGACAAGTATAATTTTGTATGGTGTGCACTATCACCGACATATGCAAAGTTATGTTTGTTTAAAATTGTTGATAAACTATATTTTATTGTTGGTATGAATTGGGCAACTGAATTATTGGATGTGAGTATGCATATTTGTGATTTCTTGGTAAATGTTTACTAAGTTGATTACTGATATGTATTTGTTTTAACTATTGTCTGGAAATGTGAACTATTTCGTTAGTTTGACAACTTATATTTATTTGATGTTCAATTTCTATTAATCCTCCATGTTAAGTGTGAGTATGGATATCTATGTTTTTCTCGGTAATTATTTACTAAGTTAAGGCTAACATGTATTTGATTTAATTGTTATCAAGTTGTCTAAACTATTTCTATAGCTTGATAACTTATCTTTATCTCATGTTCAATATATGCTATTCTTCTTGCTCCTAATTGGGATGATATGAACTACTTTTATATCCCATTAGGAAGTGTAGCTTTAGAATAGGGTTAGATTAATTGTTTCTGTTTTCTGCATAATAGCTTAGAAGAGATTCAAGGAAAGTCTCATTTCAAGGAGAAAATCCTCCTTAGTGGAAATCGGGCCCACACAACGATGAGGATTTCCATCCCAAACGAGTATAGGCCTAATTGGGGCCTTGATCGAGCAATTTCTCCATGTGGGTTGTCAGGAATTTTTGTCCATGTTGACTGTCAAGAATTTTTTCAGGCATCAACACATTGTAACCAAGTTATTATTTTACCTGTACCAAAATGACCATAAACGAGTGAAGTATGTGCTTCTTTGTTTACATGCACTCTTTCATCTCATGGAATACACAATTTACACAGATGATATAACAAATTGTCATGTACATGATAATCTAATTCTTCCACTTTAGTACCATGGATTAGTGTTTCATATACATCCTTAAAATTTTCATCTCTAGCATAATATTCAATGTAAATTTCATGAGCTAATGAACTATTCTATAAAAAAATGGATGCATTAATAGAAGGTCTAGATAACACACCGATAACTTTGTTTTGTATACCTTCTTATACACAATGACAAAATGTAATTGTTGCAAGAATCCCATCCACTAGAAATGACGTGACTGTTGTAGCTTGGTTTGTGATTTGAGATACTGCAAAGGTTGATGATTTGTATGAATGATTGTCTCTTTTCCCATCGAATAGTGTTTCCACTTCTTCAAACTATGAACCAAAGCACACAATTCCTTGTCATAAGTAGGATAGTTTCTTACTGCACTAGTGAAGGTCTCATAATAGTAACAAATTGGTTTCTTCATTTGTATTAACACTACTCCCATGGCATAATCACTTGCATCGATTTCAATCTCAAATGGTTGTTGTAAATCTGGAAATGCTAGAACTAGGGTTGTATTGATCTTTTCTTTCAAGGTCTCGAAGGATTTTTGTTGTTTTCATCCCCACTGAAAGACCTGCTTAGTATGTAGTATACCCAGGGAGGTACCCAATGGGAATGTGGTTATGTATTATTAGTGGAGGTCATTCAATGTAAGGTGTTCTAGGTCCACTATAGTATTAAATAAGGCCTACTATGGTAGTTAGATATAATAAATAGGCTTTCTAGAAGATTATTTCTCTAGAATGTTCCTAGGAGATCAAGATTGCTATATAAAGAAGTGTAAGCAATGTATTGAGGCATGGTGAAGAGTATTGATATTGTAATAAGCAAGTATTGCTTGAGGAGTGAATTCCTTCCATAAGAAATAATATATTGTGTTACCCTACCTCAAGGGTTTTATATACATTCTTGTGTTCAGTATTCTGGTGAACAGTTTGGTTTATTATTGGTTATTTCTGAAGTGTGTTTGCAGATCTATTCAGGTATATAACAATTAGTATCAAAGATTTTTCATTGGCCAAAGAAGGGAAGAAAGTTTTGGGTTCATTTTGCACATTGTTTGAAAGGAAAAAAGGGGGCGCTGCACTTCATAATCAGTTCAAAACTTTCTACTCAAAATTTGCAAAAAATAAATGGATATTTGAATTCCTCTCGGAAAATACCCAATTTAAAAATAAATAAAAAATCAACCGAAACAGAGTTCGGGAAGTAAAGTTATGAGCATTTTAAATTCGGTCATTTTTCAGGGTTTTTCCGAAAAAAGCCACACGATTTGCACAATAAATTCTTTATAAACCCTTGTTTTTGTTGAATATTTCTCTAAGAAAAGTGATTTTTACTGGAAAGGATGATGGCCCTCGTATTGAATAATTTCTTAAATAAGGAAGGTCCTTTTGGAAAAAGAATTGGAAAGGTATAGTCAATTTACGCTTACAAGGTGATGCGGCCATTTGGTGGGAGTCACCTGATTATAGAAAAATGATGGCGCTCTCTGATGAACAATTTGACCAAGTGTTTTTAGACAAATGGTCTCATGCCAAGATAAATAAAAAACCAAATGTTTAGTTTCACGTGGCAACTCTATATTATAGATTCATGGTTGTATTCATAAAGAAAATATCGTTGTTTTTATTAAGTCTAGTTGCATGCATAATTTTATCAATATTAAGTTGGTTAGTAGATCGCAAGTTCCTACCAAAAAAATTCAAAGCACACAGGTTGAGGGTGAAAATATTCAAATTTTTAAAGATTTGAAGATCACCATGGACAAATATGTGTTTCATTCTGATTTTCATGCTAAAGATATGGTTGTTGTGGATGTTGTTTTGGGATATCCTTGGATGGAACCAATTGGTACAATTAATATTAATGCGCAAAAGAAGTTTATAAAGCTTTGGTACAAGAAAAATTAAATTAAATTGCAGGATGTCTCTTAGTAAGAAAGAAGGGCCTATGGGGGAAAGAAAATAAGTTACTACAGAGTCTGAAGTTGAATCAGAGGCAGAGTCTATAGAAGGATATGAAGCAAAGCCATAGGAAGGACGTAATAAAGAAGATAAGGAGGTCGTTGACTCAAAGGCACAAAGTGTTGCGTATTTGAAGAAAAAAAAACCAATTCTTACAGTTGTTGTATATTGCCATCCACATCATATCGAGAAACAACAATCATCAAGACAAGGGCGCGAACATCAACACACTTATGCACCAGCAGGGAACCAGAAAGGAAACCAATCAAGAGGTGCATGGAGGCCTACCAACACTACAGGAACACATCAGGCTAGAGAACCAATCCCATGGAAACATTGGCATGATGCGGAGCAAGGTGGTAAGGAAATGGTTGGACATGATGTTCATCTTCCATTAGGATGGATGGATGGTCGTAATTGGTACCAATTGGCTACAATTCTTGGTTGGTCATATTATATGGTTTCTTCTCATGTTTTGAGGATGAAATATGCTCAAGGGGGGTGGAATGTCGTATACCTAGGGAGGGAATATGGGAGGTACCCAATGGGAATGTGGTTATGTATTATTACTGGAGGCCATTCAATGTAAGGTGGACTAGGTCCACTATAGTACTAAATAGGGCCCACTATGGTAGTTAGATATAATAAATAGGCTTTCTAGAAGATTCCTTCTCTAGAGTGTTCCTAGAGGATAATGATTGCTATATAAAGAAGTGTAAACAATGTATTGAGGCATGGTGAAGAAGATTGATATTATACCAAACAAGTATCGCTTGAGGAGTGAATTCCTTCCATAAGGTATAATATATGGTGGTACCTTACCTAAAGGGTTTTGTCTACATTTTTTTGTTCAATATTCTCGTGAATGGCTTGGTTTATTTTTGGTTATTTCCAAAGTGTATTTGCATATCTATTAAGGTATATAACATAGTACTTTTCAAAACATGCAGAGGAGATGTAATAAAAGAAATGTTAGCAATGAACTTCCTCCAATATTAAATTGCCCCCAGGAAGCTCCTAACTTTTGTTACATTACTAGGCTTAGTTCACTTCATAATGGCTTCAACTTTAGAGGGATCAATTTTCAATTCACCAACCCCTACCATATAGCTCAAATAAACTAAAGATGTTTTCCCAAATTCACATTTTGACATATTTAGGCACAATTGTGAGATCGGAAGAG
>CBVK0101646055.1:0-15411 GCA_900067695.1 Picea abies
GTCGTAACTTTTGCATACGATCTCCGTTTTAGGCGTGTGATAGCTCGTTGGAAAGGTATCGTCGAGGAGATTCATTTTGGGGCCTCAATTATGCCTTCGACTATCATTGAGAACCTCGATCTCAAAAAACCTTCATTTGGACCCTCAAAATGGCCCCGGAAGTTAAAACCTGCTAAAAATAGTAAATTACCAAAATGGCCAGAAAACTGTTTTGAGTCATTTGGAAAAGGTGGGTGGCCACCAATATCCACCTGGATCAACTGAGAAGGTCAGTTTTCATGTGCCTATTAACAAGATTACCAACCTATCACTAAAAGTGATAGTTTTTCTTATTGGGCAGATCACTGGATCCGCAAATTTACATCAAGACTCCCAAGTGCACATTCATTGTGCAGTGCTTAAATGCACAAATATTCAACTGGAGCATGACCATGCTAGACTGCATGAAGAGACAACTCACCGAGTGTCATGGGTGAGATAATAAAACATTTGGATTTGGGACCATTTTGAGCTCATTCTTCTTAGAGATGGTTCCCAGTCTTAGTCCACGACAGACAATGCGGGGGCATGTGGTCTCTCTCTCGACAGTGTGTAGATGGAGAGCGTTGCTACCACGATAGGGAGGAGGGAGGACTGATGCAGGAGCATCGCTCCACCTCAGCAAAAGAACCAGCGCACCAACATTCAAACACGCAATAGAGGAAGGGAGAGGCATTAAACCTCCCATTTTTAAATTTGTAATAGTCCTATACAAATTATTGTGTTGTAATATTGTAAATTTTGAGCCATGCCTTTGTACAGGTAGTGGTTGGATTTCAATTAAAAGGTTTCTTATAGAAGGCCCAAATCATGGTCAAGTCTGGGTAAACATTTATGAAAACTTCAATATAATAGATGAGGTTAGGTGAGAGAGGATGAGATCACAGAGCCACTCTTTGATAATGAGATCTTGTTTCAGATTTCAAGAGGAGAAGGTTGAAAGGAAGATAGGCAGAGAAAGATAGAGAGAGGTATGGGTAAAGAGGCCTTAGAGGTAGAATAGTTCTCAGAGAGAGAGCTAGAGAGAGCTGAGACTTTGTTACAGTCTACTTTTTGTAAATCATCTGTATAGACACATAGAGATAATAGAAAAACAATTTTTCCTACATATTGTTGTTCATGGCCCATGAAGAAGAAGGTGAAATGGCCAGTAAGGGAACTGTTGGCCAGAGGATAGCGAAGGATGATGAGAAGGTGGCTAAGGCATATTGGAAACCTCAGTGACATAGAGGAGGAAATGGTTTACATCTATGAACCAGAGACTGGGAGAAATCTCAGCGACGAGGAGAAAGAGAGGTCAAATGAGGATCTCGCAAACTGCCAGGTGGGCAGAAATGGACTTTCAAATTT
Source organism: Picea abies (assembly GCA_900067695.1). Taxonomy (NCBI): domain Eukaryota; kingdom Viridiplantae; phylum Streptophyta; class Pinopsida; order Pinales; family Pinaceae; genus Picea; species Picea abies. Next base: position 1,390 of record CBVK0101646055.1, read on the forward strand.
CTAGGTGGGAAATGGAAAGAGACCAGGTGGAGGTATTGTACACTACCATGGGAGAAGTACTGAAAGTTCAAATTTTTAGTTGGACAATGAGATGGGATCGATTGATCTCACAGACTGTCAGATGGGTAGTAGAAAATCCCCAATTTTCCAAGTGGGTAGGGGGAAGGAGATGAGATTGTCTGAAAGTATCGAGATCTTAGAAGTGAGTTCATGTCAGCGAGGAGTGTTGATAGATGAAGATTCATGTGGGTTTTAAAACCATGTGAATGAAGACAATGAGAAGCTTAATACTTCTATAACAAAGGAGGAGGATCAGAGAAGTATTCTTATCATCAGGGGAATTCAGGTATTCCTACCAAGCATCTCAGTTGAGGCCAAAGAATGTGTTTTAGATGAAAAAATAGAGGAATAGCAACCATCAAAGATTGCCAAAGAGGGGGAGAAGGAGTAGATATTGATGTCTGTCCCAACATAAAAACAGGAGAATTCAGATGAATTACTCACTCAATGGGAGAAGGAGTTGGAGATGTTGGAGGATTGGTTGAACAATCCAAAACCATAAGATGGTTGCCAACAGGCATCCATGCATATTTTGGGGGATGAGCATTCAACATAATTGCTCAAAATTTTCAGCCAAGAAGCGGAAACAGAGATGACTGTAGCAACAAGAGAAGCAGACAACATAGACCTTGCTTATCTGTATGAGGAATTGGAAGCCCTAGAGAGAAGGGAAATGGTGAAAATATTGCACATCCAATAGGCTAAGTCAGAGACAGATGGAGGAGAATACCAGATGGAGGAGTAGTTGGAAGAATCTAAAAATATGCCAGCAAGAGAAATGGCGGAATCTAATCTGTCAGAGGAGGTGACTGAGCAACAGGTCAGTCAAGAAGAGACTACAGAATTGAATTCTGCAGCAGAGTGGTGACTTAGTGCCACGAGGGGACATGAAAACAGCAAGGGGGATTAATATGATCCACCCATTGATAAACAAGAGTTGCAATAGAATAGGCAGCATGAAGAGAACCAACCACTGGAACAGCTGGAAGGTGTGATTGAAAAGATAAGGTGGCTAATGTTGAGGTCAGCACAAGAGGTAGTCAGCAAATGGGAGCTGAGTAGAAGAGATATTGCAAGAGAAGCAGGAAAGAAGCAGCAATAGTAGTGAAGCAGTGGAGTAGATGGACAAATATTGAATAGAAATTGGGATCCATGAGGATTTCAATATTGGGGAAGAGGAGCACATGAGAAAGAGCTCATGTTTTTCCTAGCAGGGGAGTATGATGCAGGAGCATCGCTCCACCTCAACAAAAGCGCCAATGCACTAGCATGCAAACACACAATAGATGAAGGGAGAGGCATTAAGCCTCCCATTTTTAAATTTGTAATAGTCCTATATGGATTATTGTGTTGTAAGATTGTAAATGTCAGGCCATGCTTTTGTACATGTAGTGGTTGGATTTCAATTAAAAGGTTTCTTGTAGTAGGCCCATATCATGGTTAGGTCTGGGTAAACATTTATGAAAACTTCAATGTAATAGATGAGGTTAGGTGAGAGAGGACAAGCTCACAGAGCCCCTCTTTGATAATGAGATCCTGTTTCAAATTTCAAGAGGAGAAGGCAGAAAGGCAAATAGGCAGAGAAAGATAGAGAGAGGTCTAGGTAGATAGGCCTTAAAGGTAGAATAGTTTTGAGAGAGAGAGATAAAGAGAACTGAAACTTTGTTACAGTTCAGTTTTTGTAAATCATCTGTATAGACACACAGAGATAATAGAAAAGTAGTTTTTCATGCATATTATTGTTCATGTGTTTATGTTTGATGAATGAATGTTGTAAATGTATGATAGATTTAATTTACAGTAGGAATATAGAACTATCTATCTTTGTTTGAGTTTGTTGTATTATTCTGGGTTCTTTAGGCTATGTAAGGAGTGCACAACAAAACATTGGAGGTTATGTAGCCAACGCAAGGAGTGCACATATGAATCTCTCTATTGAGTTCAGAGGAGAACATGCTAGGAGGGCACACTAGAGTGATCAAAATCTCAAGGGAGAATCTTCAGAGTTACTAAATACTTGGGAGGGAAGACTATGCAGAGGAGTGCACAAAGAGACAGAACTACTGAAGGTTCTGTAGAGATCTATCAGGAGGGAATTGAGCAAGTGCAAGAAGTGCACCGGGGAACTTTGTTTTGAGTTCAGAGAGAAAGAGAGAGACAAGTGTCAGAGGAAGGAACTTACAAAGTTACTGAACACTCTGTAGGCTCAGTAAGGCATTCTTGAGCAAGAAGTTGCCAGGAGGGAACTTATATCCTTTCAAGGGGAGAAAGGAACAGAGTTGTTGAATACTCTAGATAAGGACCTGAGCAAGGAAGTGCATCAGACCATCATTTAGATGAAGTGTTGAAAGAAATCCAGTTGAAGGGCTCATCAAGCACAAGGAGTGTGCATAGAGGCGAACAGTTTCCAAGTTCGTAAGCTTAGAATGGATAGCGCAGAGTGGACTTATTCCAAGTCCCAAATCTCAGGAAAGATAGTATGAATCTACACCTATAGTGCAAGTGTGTGGAGAGTCAAGGAAAAATCCATTGTCAAATCTCAAGAGATAAAGCGTAGGGAGACCCAAAGGAGTCAGGTTCGGAGGAGAAGTTCCAAGGTGGATACATTTGGACACTTACAAAAATCTTCCAATTCAGAAGAAGGTGAAAGCTCAGGAGGAGGAGTGACAAAAACCATCAGATCAGCTGCGAGGGAACATATCTGGACCATCAAACCTCACATCTAGACACCCAGAAGAAGTGTGCAGAGGAAATAGATCTTAGTTTTCATATCTAGGCATGTGGACCAATAGTGGTTGGATCTAGAGGAGGTGCACGAGGTTTAACCCTTTAGAGTTACATAGGAGAGTGGGCTTTGCAAATTCGTGAAGTCCTGACATCATCAGAACCGTCCATCGGAAAGGACGCGTGGTAGCAGATCAAAATTTCACTGACTCCCGACTTAGAGGAGTCAATGGGAAGGTTTGTGAGAACTCGTGAAACATTAAATAGTGATAAGATCTCAGTCATTGGATTGAGAAGAGGAGAAGATATGGATCGTCGAAAATCCACGTCCAGACAATGTGAAGAGTGCATATTAGGAGAATAGATCTGAGCCATCAGATCTGGCGCATGGACCAAAATTCGTTGGATCCAAAGGAAGGTGCACGAGAGAAGTTTTGAAATCATCGGGACCATCCATCAAAGAGGACACATGGCGAGTGCTTAGCGTTTCAAAGAATCGCAGAGCAAGAAGGTAAAATGACATAACTGTTCAAGCTCGCGATGTACAAAATTTTGATTTTATAGTGGTCATCCATCAAGGAGGACATGTGGAAAGAGCTCATCATTTCACTGACTCACTGAGTGAAGAAGTCAAAGAGCAAAGTCGAGAGAATTAATGAAGTGAAAACTCATGAAAATATCACAATCGTTGATCATTCTGAAAAGATCAAAGTCATTGATCGTCTCGAAAATACCATAGTCGTTGATCATTCTGAAATCATCAGGATCGTCCGTTGTCAAGGAGGGCACGTGGAAAAAGGTTATCATTTCGTTGAATCGCAGAGATGAAGATTCAAAGGGGGGAATAGATCACAGCCATTGATCATTCCGACGTCATCAAAACCATCCATTTGGAGGGGCACGTGGCAAGAGATCAACATTTCACTGACTCACTACTGAAGAAGGTCAAAGGGTAGGTGTTGGGTTGTGTCCCAACTTCATGAAATGTGAAGTCCCTAAGCACTTAGAGGATTATCCCTACGTCACAAGAAAGGGTCACATGGATGGAGATTAGAGGAGGATCTAAGGAATGTTAAGCCCTTTTTGGGAGCTCAGGAGTTGGAGGAGTTGAGGCACCTTACATCGAAAGTCCCGAAGTCGCAAAATGCGACACGTCATTTAGGTTAAGGCCTTGGTCATGGGAATGGTCACGTGAGCGAAGGGATATAACGGTCGCTAATCCCTTTTTGGAGGTCGGGTGTTGGGGAGTTAGGGGGGCTCATACATCAAAGTCCCGACATGCGAAGTCTCAAAACACTCCTTGTGTAGGCATGCGATCACATCTCGTGGTCACGTGGAGGTGAAGCTCATGCTTGGTGCTTGTTCGCACAGGTCAAGTTTCATAAAAGGACTTGTTGCTTTGTTTAATAAAGGTTCTAGCAGGGACCAAAGAGTTGTTCCATATCAAGGAGGGAGAATGATCCAGAGATCGGTAGGTCGCAAAACCCCGAAGGGGAGGGGGGTTGCATCAAGGACCATAGAGGCCTTCAATGACACCTTTTTTTACTAGTGGGCATGACAGATTATGGTGATAGAGGACTACCCCTATGCCGAGATCAACTTTTCTAGGGACCCGGACATTCTCATACCTCTTGGAGAAAAGCAAGGAGAGATAGGTATGTTCATTTTTAATGTTATTTAATTTTTCATTTTCTTTTTATATGTATCACTTTTATGGGAATCAAAGTATGTGACAACTATGTATATTTTTATGTACAGATGTGGGGCTAGTGCATCCAGTAGACTTATCAAGGATCAAGCGACATCCTTGACTAGAGGTAGTACCATCCACGGCCGCTGGATGAGCAGCAGTAGCAGGGGGACCTCTAGCCGAAGAGGTTGAGATAGTTTTTAGATGGGTGGAGCAGAACCTCACAATGCTCACTCACGCAGTCCCTATGGAATAGATCAAGGATCTCCCACCATCCATGCAACCTTACGTAGTTGGGGTGCCACCGACCTGGGTCCAACTCTTCTGGCATTTGGTAAACATTGTGGTTCACTATGGTAGGGCCAACATGCCCCACCCTTAGCTTAGAATAGACCACTTACGTTTCGAGGGAACTTTTTTTATATTTTTTAGAGCATAAGCCCTGTGATGTGTACTGTATATGTATTTTTGAGGCGCTTGTGCCCACCTATGTACTCTAAAAAAAATTATATATATATGTGTGTGTGTGTGTGTGTGTGTGTGTGTGTTTGTGTGTGTGTGTGTGTGTGTGTGTATTTACATCTTTTATGTCTTATGGTTTAGATTTATTTACAAATGTATTTACATGTGTATGTGTGTGATTTTTCTTATATGTGTGCAGTATGCCAATATAATACTTGATTAGCTAGAGTATTTGTCATTTGATTCAATCTCCTAGGAACATGGATATACGTAATGTAATCAAAACAATTTTCTAAGAGACATACCCTAAGGAATCATCGATGTAGAGTAGGATCATAAACGCGATAAACCCCATTTAACTTGGACACAACCAGTTGTGCATATAAGTAGACCTGGAGGTCAGCGATACCATGTGACAGAGTGTTATGAAGAAACTCTATTATTGCATTGTATTCGGTGACATTGTTTGTGGAATCACCTAAACAGATACCTCTAGAAGACAGTAACTGGCCTTGAGGTGTGAAGATCACCCAAGTTGTGGAAGCAAGCCTCGGAGTGTGTTGGCTAGAGCTGTCCGCGAACCTAACGAAGACCTCTTATTCACTTGACATCTGCCACAGTGAAAAAGATGACATCAAAATGACACATCCATAAAACAAAAAAGACAAAATAAAATAATTGTATAAGATCTATACATATGTACAAGAAGTCACCCAAGGAGACCCACCTACGAGTAATACTTCTTGAGGTAGAGCCCATTTCTAGGCTCCACTAAGGCATTCCCTTCAAATTCAACCAGATGACTAGTGCCCTTCTTTAGTACCTACTTCATAATTAACGGTCTGAACCACATGGGCTTGAACTTGCCTACCCCCATGGGATCCTTATCTTGGTCATAGACCAGGACAAAGTCACCTTCAAAGAAAATATGAGGATGAATGGACCGATCATATTGACAGTTGACTCTTTGCTTGTGAGCCTCATTAGCCAAGGTTGCATCATGTCATTGCTCATCGAGATGCTTGAGATATAATAAGCTTTTCTCAAGCAGTGAAGTGTCTGGCAATAACTGTACTTCCAACTTTACAGATGGGATCTGGAATTCTATTGACAAGACTGCTTCTAACCCGAAAAATGATTTGAAAAGGTGAAAAACCAGTGGTAGTATTTATAAACGTTTGGTAGGCCCACAATGTTGAGTACAACATCAAATGCCAATTTGAGTTGGCCAAATTGATCGTTCGTTGTAGAATGGTCTTGAGAGACTTATTCATAGCTTCCACCTGACCATTCTCTTGTGGGTAATAAGGTGATGAATTCTCTTTCCTCAACCCAAGCTTTGATGTCAACTCAGACATCATTTTTTTTTTAAAGTGACTACCATGGTCAGTGACAATCTCCTTTGGGACATGGAACCTTGCTATAATATGATTAACAAGAAGAGAGTTGTTGTCTCTCCATCATCTTTGAACGTTGGCATAGCTTCGACCCACTTAGTGAAGTATTCTACTTCTATGATGATATAATGGTGCCCCATGGATGAAGGGGGATGGCATGTGGTATAATCAATCCCCCACATAGTGAAGGGGCCAATTGTGATGATGGAAAACATAGGACCAGGGTGTGCCCTCATCTTCCGAGAGAAGATCTGACACAGGTGAAACTTCTTAACCAATTCAACGCAATATTTGATCAACGTCGGCCAAAATTAACCAGCTCGTAGAATCTTTTGGGCTATTTCCAACCTAGACAAATGACCACTACATTCTCTAGTGTGGCAGTCATTAAGAATGAGTTCCACTTCTTCATGAATGAGACACTGACAAAGGATGCAATCTACACCTCGATGATACAACGTGTCCTTGAGTATGAGATAATTCTTCGCTTGATGGTGTATGCATTGACGCTCATCACAAGAACCAGAATCAGGGCACATCAAAGTCTGGAGATAGACTATTATAACTCCATACTAGGGGCCCAAAGATAAAATCAGAAAAAGATCTCCTTTAATTGGTGATTCTTTGGGTGTAACATCCCCTGACTCGACCGGAAGTTCCGAGATAAGTTCCACAAAGACCAATGAATTTTTAGATTTTGCAGACACAAAATCCAAGTCAAATTCCTAGAGGATAACAATCCATATACTGATCTTTTCACCGATTACATGTCGCGTCAACACGTATTGAAATGGATTCACAATGACAATGATAGTGGTCTTGCGAAACAGGATATAATGATGGAACCGTTGGACAACATGTATTACTGCCAATGTAAGCTTCTCAACGTGGGAGTATTTGAGTTCTGGTCCAACCAGGCCTCGACTCAGGTAATAAATGACATTTTATTCAAGCAAATCATCCTCTTGAACCAAGACCATACCAATGGTCAACTCTATCACAACCAAATACAATAAGAAATATTTATTATAATTAGGTGGTTGAAGTAGAGGGGTAGATGTGAGGGTGCATTTCAATGCTTCGAAAGAGCGTTGAGAGGCTTCATCCCAATGGAAAGGAACTCCCTTCTTCAGTAAATGCATAAACCCTTTGGTGATCTCAGCATAGTTTGCGATAAAATGCTGAAGAAAATTGGATTTTCCCTGTAAACTCTGAAGCTAAGGGACTGTTCATGGGGGAGGCAATTGAACTGTCACCTCAACCTTTGGAGGATCGACCATGATCCCTGTTGTTGAAACTGTTATCACTCCACGAGTCCTTCTCAGGATGTAGCGTGAAGAAGCCTGGTAACTTAAATTATGTTTTGTTTTTTTGTGTATGTTGGATCAAATGGGATAACTAAACAACTGGTTCACACTCATGACACTTAAATATATATAACCAGATGAGACAAGGATTTCAAGAGTTAATAATCAGATGAATAACTGAACTTGGTGGGTGAAGAAGACTATATTTATCAACCAAACCATATATATGATGGGATGAATAAAAATAGCACAGATTACTATTCAATCAGTGTTTATGAATTGACAAGATGAGATGATAGTCTCCTGCAATTAGGAAAACTTATATAAAATGTAATCATTCAAAACATAGAAATACAAAGAAGATGGAAATCTGATAGTAATTGAGAAAAAAGCTTGTGTATCTGTATTATATGCAAGAAAGGTTTATTACAAAAGCAGTATAGTTTAGTCTCCATACTCAAACCTCCCTTTCTCTATTACAATGATGCCTCATATAGGTATTGAGGTCGAAATCCTCCCTAGAAGGTCGAATTACCTTCCAAATCCCAAAGATAACAAGCGTTACCTTCAATTTATGGAACCATCTGCCATAAAAAATGGGCCAGACTGCTGAAAACTAGGGTTGTAGATAAGATTACGTATCTCCCAAATCATGATAGTTGTGTACAAAATGGAAGAGGGTTTTTTTATCTTGGTTGTTTTGAGAAAAAAACTCTCTCAGTTATTTGATATTCGTTTTCATTTTCCTAGGATCTGCATTTCAAAAACATGTTTCAAATAGGGAAATTCTTAGATCCAAAAATTAGGGCTCAGAGATGGATTTGATTCTCCCAATATATGACACCTGTAGGAAAATTGAGAGAGGTTATTTTTCTTTGACATGTTAGGAACAAAATTTTCCTCCCGGTTCTCAAAATGATTCTCCAGTCTCCCAAAATCATCATTTGAAAATGATGACTCGGCACAGTAAAAACGCAGTATTTTTGAAAACTAAGCTTCATATTGTGGGGGAATTTTGATTGCCTTCCCAAGATCAAAATGAAAATATGAAGGTACCATTGGAAATATTAGGATGTCTAGTTTTCAATCAACTATTTAAGCATGTAAAATGACCTCTCCAAGGCTGACAAAAATGCGTTTTGATGGGACGTCCTGACCGTTAGCAAAAACCTTGCGCTTTTGGAAACTTAAAGCGACATGTGCTTGCCTTTTTAGCTGCCGAAAGTGAAATCTTTCATGATGAAAGAGCATCTCTCCACGTTAGCCAACCAGCCAGCTAGCCACATCAATGCATGCATTCAAGGCTGAAGAGAGGCGCAACCCTTGTTTTCAATTTTGAAATTGAATGTAATTAAATGTTTTAGGTTGTTGAGCCATGAGGCCGTGCTTTGCATAGGGGTAGAAGTCGGTAGGCATTTAATGCTTTGAATGTTGAGATCTAGATCCAAATGGTGGACTAGACAACCCACTCAATATAATTAAATAGGGTAGGTGAGATTGGAGGGAAGAGCTTGAAGAGACCCCTCATGTAAAAGATCAATTTGGATCTTGTTTTGGATAATAGTGGGAGTAAACAAGAGAGAGTGAATGTGCAAGAGAAGGAGCCGAGACCTTGTTACAAGCCATGCTCAGGAACACCTTGTAAAAACAGGCATTTGCCATTTAAAACAAACAACAATTTTTCCTACATATTTCCTGTGTTGTGTGAATGTCTGTGTGTGTTCTATTTATGATGTGAATGTATGTTGTAGGTTTGCATTTGCAGGGAGTTGTTTGATTTTCAGGCTTGAGAGGTTCTTTGTGGTTTCATGCCAGGAGGGAATGACAGAGTACTGTGGTCTTTGAATACCAGTGCATAGATGAACTTCTGAACTCTGCGGATTCAAACAAAGACGTTCCAGGCGGGCACAAAAGATGAAATCATCGATTCAGGGAAGACCTATTAGGTTGTTGAGTACCTCAGAAGGCAAGGCTATGTAGGTGAGACACAGTTGCAGACAGAACCTTTGTTGATTTATGTAAAGCTCTGACAGGTGGGCATTGAGTAGGTGCAAGGAGTGCACAGGGGAAGAACTCTGCTATGAGTTCAGAAGAGGATAGAAGCTCTGAGGATTTCTGTAAAACTTTGCCAGGAGGGAATTGAGTCAGTGTGTAGATAGGCACAGGGAGAGAACTCTTTGATTTCAGAGATTGAAGAAGAATCCATTGAAGGATATTCGCAGGGTTGCGGAACACCCTGAAGGACTCAACAATATGTTGCTTGAGCAGACAAAGTGACAGGAGGGCATCAAATTATCCATCTACAGGAGAAAGAAAGAAGGATTGATTTCCTTATAACTTTGAGTAATAGGAAAGCTCAGAAGAGACAACACTTTGGGTGCAAAGACTTTGCAGGAGTGCAGAAGTCGCAGAATCCTTCAAGGATTTGGGAGCAAAGCTCTGGAGGGATTGTGTTTTTATACTTGCAGGAGAGGACTCAAGTCGAAGAGCTCACAGGGAAAGAAGACAAAGGTCGAAGCCTTTGAACCTTTGAAAATTCTTCCAAGTCTGGGAAGAAAATCTCAAAAGATCAGGAGGACCAATAACTATAGTCAGATTCAGCCGAAGAGATCTGGACTGCTGAAGGTTTCCATGTCCAAGAGGTAGTGTAGGAGAAGCGCACAGGAGAGATGATATGAACCATCATATCTTGAGAGAAGAACCCGACAGCCATTGGATCTATCAAGAGTTGCACGAGGTTTAAACCCTCACGCATAGAGCAACAAAAGCAAAAATCCCGAAGGGGTGGATATCTGGATTTCGTCATTCAGGAGTTCGGGATTTTGGAGGGCAAGAGTCTGGGTCCTCGACATCAGAAATCGTGAAAGGGTGAAATAGATCTAAGTCATCCATCTGTGGGAGGACGCGTGTCACGGAATCATTTGTTTCATAGATTCGGGCACTAGGACTCACAGAGGTGAGCACCTAGACTTTGCGGGTGGCGAAGTCGTGAGAAGATTAGGATCATCTGTCTGAGGAGGACAGGTGGCAGAGATCAAGGGATCTCGTGAACTTGGAGGTTCGCAAGGTGAGAGCCCAAAGGTTGGGTGCTCAAAGTCACAAAGTTACGAAATCACTAGGAGCAAGGAAAACCGTTGGATCCAGGTCATGGGAGGACCGTTGGATCAGAGCCTCATCATGCGTATCGCACATTTGGAGGTTCAAAGGTTGAGAGGACCTCTTCTCGACTGCAAAAGTCGTGAAGTGCCGAGAGCTGAGGCACAAGTGTGAACATGTGGCAGAACCATAAGGTGGGGCCCGCATGGTTGACAGGTGGATACATGTCACCTGGAGAAAGGATTCAACACTCCGTTGACTTCTTGCATCTCAGAGATTCACAGGATAAGAGCGTGAAGGCTCAATGCTTCAACCTACAAGGTTGCGAATAGAGAAAAGCATCAAGGGAGGAGTCAACCCGACGTTGACTTATCACGTCTCGGGAGATCGCAATAGGAGGGCATGAGAGTTCAACCCATGAACTCACGAAGGTGCGAGTTGCAAGAGGCACTAATATTTAAGCCCTAGCCTATGGTTACATGTGGGGAGGGCGCTGACAAGGAAAGGAGCCATACCCATATCGACATTTCAGGTATCGCAAGATTGAAAAGGAAGAGTTGGGAGTTTTGACTCACGAACTCGTGAGATCGCAAGTTGTGACAAAGGACTTTGGGTTAGACCCTTGGTCATAGCACTGTGGTCGCTTGGGGAGATAGGAGCTCATGCATAGTGCTATTTGCACAGGAGAGTTCCCAAATGACCTATGGATCGATAAATGAATATTCTAGTAGGGAATCGAAAGAGCCATTTCGTCTCAAGAGGAAATCGAACGATCCTGTAGTGGACCTTGACCCGAGGGCCAATAGAGGGTTGGGGGTCTGCATCATTTGGTACCAAATCTTGAATCTTGTTTGTAGATTTCAGGCAAGGGAAGTTGGAGGTGAAGGAGCACTCTGATACACATCAAGTGGTATCAGAGCCGATACTTTATTTATATATTGCAGGCAGAGAGGGCAGAAGAAGACAGAGCACTGGAGACTTTGTGATGATTTTTTGCAGGTAGGCAACAATCAAGAAGACGGTCAGGAGGACTATAGGAAGAGGTTGGAGACACTCAAGATTAGGGTGACCACATAAGATTTTCCAGTAGGGAAGACAAGAACAACAAGATGGCTACTAAATGCTATACGAGTGTTGGAAGAAAAGACCTAGAGCTGATGAGTGAAACTGAATGGGATGAAGAACTTGCTGAGATGAATGTAAGGATGGATGAACTTGCATTGGAGATGCAACAGAATGCCAGGTTGAGATGGGTATATGAATGGCTCATGAGGACGAAAGAAAAATGGCTAGTCAAGGAGTCGATGGCTAGAAGATAGCATAGGCTGTTAAGAGGATGGTTGAGGCATGCTGAAAACCTCAACAAACCAGAAGAAGAAAGGGTTCAGATATGTGAACCATAGACTGGGAAAAATATCAGTGATGCTGAGGAAGAATTGGGATCAGCTAAAGATCTCAAGGACTGCTAGGAGGGCAGCCCAGAAATTCCCAATTTCCAGGAGGGCAAGGAGTTGATATTTCTGCAGGATCTCATAGACTGTCATGAGGACAGCCAGGGAATTTCACATTGCCAGGAGGGTAATGGATCAAGATCACTGCAGGATCTAATGGACTGCCAAGAGGGCAGCAAAAAGTTTCCAATTTTCCAGGTGGGCATGGGAATAGAGATGGGACTATCTGAAAGTCACATGGACTTAGAGGTGATTTCGACTCAGCAAGGGGTGTTGATGAAGATGGGATCAGTTGATCTCATAGTTTGCCAGGGAAATAGAAAAGAAGTCCCATATTTCCAAGTGGGCAGGGATAAGCAGATGAGACTATCTGAGGGTCTCATAAACTTAGAGGTGAGTTTGAATCAGCCAGAGGAGCTGACAAAGAAGATGAGCTCAGAGTTATATTTGGATCAGCAAATGCAACTGACGGAAGAGGAAGATCTGAGGAATCTTCTAATGATTGGGGGAATTCAGATATTCCTACCATTTTCCCAAGAGGAGGCAGAAATATACATTACATATGTTGAGGAATCAAAAGCAGAAGTAGGACAGCCATCTGAGATTGTCAGGAAGGAAGCATTGGAGCAGATTTGGGAAGTTGCCCAAGCAGAAGAAGAAGATGAGCATTCTGAGGAGTGGCTCAATACTTTCAGCCAAGAAGCTGAAAACACTGCAGCATTTGAGCTTGCAGAAGCAGAAGAAGAAGAGGCAGACACCATGAGTTTTGTTGATCCATGTGAACAGATTGAATCCCTCGAGAGAAGGGTGATAGTGCAGGGCATGCACATCCAACAGGAAAAGTTGGAAGCATCTGATGAAGCAGGCATGGGAGATCATTGTGATCTGTCAGACTACAGAAAAAAAATTTAGCCAAGGAGACTGCATGAGCAGAGCCAGACACTGGAGCAACTAGATGAAGTGATTGAGAAGATCAACAGGATGATGGTAGAGTCAGCAGAGACTTCCAGTGAGGAGAAGCTAAGCAGAAAAGTAGTAGCAGCAACAGCGCAACAGCAGGAGCAAAAGCAGGAGGGAGATGGAGCAGATGAACAACTCTAGAAATTTGTTTGGCATCCAGGAGGATTTCCACTGCTGAGAGTGGAAGCTCATGAGTAGGAGCTCATGAATTTTGCAGTTGAGGAGTATGATGCAGGAGCATCTCTCCATGTCAGCCAACCACGTCAGCTCTTGCATTCAAGGCTGAAGAGAGGCACATCCCTCATTTTCAATTTTGAAATTGAATGTAATTAAATGTTTTAGGTTGTTGAGCCATGAGGCCATGATTTTCATAGGAGTAGAAGTAGGTAGGCCTTTAATGCTTTGAAGGTTGAGATATAGATCCAGATGGTGGACTAGACAGCCCACTCAATGTAATTCAATAGGGTAGGTGAGATTGGAGGGAAGATCTTGAAGAGCCCCCTCATGTAAAAGATCAATTTGGATCTCATTTTGGATAATAGTGGGAGTAAACAAGAGAGAGTGAGTGTGCAAGAGAAGGAGTCGAGAACTTTTACAGGCCATGCTCAGAAACACCTTGTAAAAACAGGCATTTTCCATTTAATACAAACAACATTTTTTCCTACATATTTCCTGTGTTGTGTGAATGTCTGTGTGTTTTCTATTTATGTTGTGAATGTATGCTGTAGGTTTTCATTTGTAGGATAAAGGAAGAAGGATTTATTTCCTTATAACTCTAAGTAATAGGAAAGCTCAGAAGAGACAGCACTTTGGGTGCAAAGACTTTGCAGGAGTGCAGAAGTCGCAGAATCCTTCAAGGATTTGGGAGCAAAGCT
>CBVK0101646056.1:0-17662 GCA_900067695.1 Picea abies
CTCTTCCGATCTCACCAGTGAGATTGTTTAGGTAGGAAAGTCGAGACAGGCGTTCCAAGTAGATATTTGCAAGAACCTTTTCGAAAACTACTTGAAGTAATCGAGAAATATTTCACCTATGAAGGGAGGTTCAACACGATACATTCACATCACATTAGATTGTTGATGCAATTCATGGGAAGGAGACCATTAAATCTACCCTTTTTCTTACACCAGAACCTCCGAGAGATGGAAAACAATGCATAGGCTAAAGCAGATTAATCGAAAAGGAAACTCTCCCATGTCTCGTTGATTAAATTGCTGGTAGTTGAGGATTTAAGACGGTTGGGGAGAAACTGGGATTCGTTCTTGCTCATAGCGGGCATCCCCAAGGATCCAAAAGGGGATTTCCCTCTATTCGCGGAAAGGGTAATATCACACCGCATGGAGGCTGGAGTGGAAGAGGTTGAACAGGAAGGAAAGGCATAGGAAGTCCTATCTTCCAAACAAAAAATACCTCGGAGAAGGGGTGAGCCAAAGAAGAAAAAGGAAGTTGGGGAAACCCGAGTCCCGAGTGAACCGCATGCAAGGTCATCTATCGAAGAATTACTTATGCACACTATTCAGTTGGAACTGATTGAAGGTACAAGTCAAGAAAGATGGAGCAGAATGAGAATGATAGATTCTAGAGGCACAAATGTTCAAGAGCCATCTCAACAGATGAAGCAAGTGTAGCTCGCTATCGCCGAGCTTTACCAGGAAAACAGGGAACTAAGACTACAGTTAGCAGTGAAGACCCTTGAGGTGTTAGCATCACAGGGCCACGAGGGAAATGTGATGTGGCTTAAGAGACATCTCAAAGATGCACAATATATGATCATATAGTTGTGTGATACACAAAGGATGTCGGAAGAAAGGAATATGAAGCACTTCCTAGAATGTGAACCAGCCGGGGAGAAAGCCCACGTAGCTCTTGCCAGCGCACAGAAGAAACATGATTAAACGAGTTCATTCTTGTATTCTCAAACGCGGCACAGATCTTGACAGGTTTGAAGAAAGCATCACCCTTAGATGATTTTTTCATTTTGGTAACAACTATGACGATCAACAGTCACTCGCCACGTATGCACCCCAACAAATGAGCATGAAGAAATCAATTTCGTTATAGTGGATGGCAGGAGTTTGGTAGATCACTTGATCGTTTGAATATCCTATCGAAGGAAGGCATCGACACATCACTCTCCCCATGACGAGACCTTGTTGATAACTGAATCCCCATGGAAAAGACAAGCGGTCATGATGCGACGGAATACAGTTGGTTTCTATTTTTGGAAAGGCATCATATGAAAATTCATTTAACAGAGAACAATCAATTTCCTAAATTCTAGGTATAGTAGCTAGAGAGAAAGGTAGCCCAAGAGGCGCCCTCGCCTATATATTTGATCTTTTCAATGTAAACCAGGTTGGTTGGCAAACTAGTGTAGACAGTGACTATTGAATTAGTTTGAGCTCGATCGAAATTTAATGAAAAATTCCTAAAGCTTTGATGAAAAGATTCTAATGGATGTATTGTTTCCTTTCTTGCGTACGTACTACCTGTATTCTTTATTCATATCTATTTATGTTTGAATAGGAACGTAATTTCAAACCTGGGATTCTCTATGCAGCGCCTTGGGATTCACGCCATTTACACAAACCATCTTTCCTCTAAGTTAACTCTGAATTCATCTTTAGTGGTGCTCTGAGTTGCTTCACGTGTTTTTCTCCTCGCCAAACACAACGATTTTAAACTAAAAAATTGTTGCTTACTTAGCCTTTATCCTCTCAAGTTCAATTACTGAGTCATTTGTTTCTATCGTTGTTCTTAAATCCACTCCATATCCTGAGGTCTTACCCTTTTTTGCCAATAAAGCCAGAACTTATTATTCAAAGGTGTTAAATCTAGCCGACATCTTAAATCCATATCCTGTACCGAGACAAAGTCTCCTGAGAGATCCCTCTCCAGGTCTGAAAGGATAGTTTCAGATCTCAAAGTTGGTTTGTAGGTTGCCTCTATCATTCATTTCTCAGTCGAATGAAGTTTACATAGAGCTAACATTCTGGCACCGTTGTCGGGGACGAAATTGAATAAACTTTCCCTGGGAGAATGACTAATGTTATAGTTTGACCCCTGAGGGTAACAAAGGGACAAACATATGTATTAGCTGAAACATTTACCCTAGCGACCCCAGTCAAAAATACCAATAGCACAAAGTAGCATGATTCAGGAACTCTTGCTCCGAAGACGATTTATACCAGAGCAAATCCTGACCCAAACCCTGTAGAGCCTATGTACGACCCTGAGAAACTTTTGCGCAAGAATAGGGAGAAAGCACTGGAACCATTCTATTACCTGGACAGAATCTTGTCCTCACCCAAAGGCATTGTGCAGAGCATCGATAACCTTGATTTTGATGCCCTGTTTGACAAAACCCTATTCAGGTCAAAGTCAGAGACTAGTTTGGATGATATAGTCTTCGACCAGAAGAGGTTTCAAGCTCTGATACCTAAGAATATCCCCAAATCCCTAACCCTCCTAGAGCCATGTCCGCCAAATTCACCCCCCTCGTTTTTCCAGCCCAACTGCATGATTTTCCCCAGAATTATCGCCAGAGGATCAAGCTCTATGATGTAAAAGGGAACGTTTTAGCCCAAAATCATTTAGATTGGTTCAATTATTTCATCGACCTAGAGGATTTGTACTATGTATATGCGAAGATGAGATTGTTCGTGCAGAGTCTGTCGAGGGAGGTGAAGAAGTGGTTCAAATCCCTCCCAGCAACAAGCATCCAAGATTTCATTGCATTTGAAACTTCTTTCATTACTAGATGGGGAGACAAGAAGAACCTCTTGCAGCTGCTGATGCAATACAATAACATGAAGAGGGCATCAAAGGAGATGGTGCAAGAGTGCTTAGCCCATTTCAAGAGGGTGTATAACTCAATTCCCGCGGAACTTCAATTACCTCCCGGGGTTGTGCAACTGTGATACGTCGATTCCTTCGACAACGATTTCATCTTGCTTTTGATAGAAAGGAGACGAGCAATGCCGCCATGATGAGCAATGCAATCGAGGTCGAGGTAAATCTAATGTCACTGGGGAATATCAAATAGAGATTTAACAGAGGTGATAATAAAACCCAAGGGGATGCGCAACCATTGACATCTAGGTCCTCGGACGACAAATTCGATTTAAAGATGAAGACCATGGAGAAACTAATGGAAAGAATGTTCGTGGGAAACATACCTGTTGCCCGAGAAAATCATGACCCCCAGCCTAGAAATCAGAACCTTGGAAGGGGTTAGGTCCCTCAGATCAGACAGAGGGAGAAGAGAGAATAGGGCGACCAGCAAACGAGACCTTCGTTCCAAAATAATTATGCAGATGAGGATTTTGATCAGATGTTCCAAGACCAAATGCATTGTTGCGATGAAAAAAACACGCATGTGTTTTTTATGAAGGGAGAACATGATCAATGCATGAGAAAAAATGACGATATTATGCTAGAGACGAACGAATCACTCTCCTGGGAAACAGAAAAATTCAGGAAAGGCTATCACAATGCCATCATGCAGTTTCAGAAACAATAAAACCTCAAGAGCAAGAAGGTGTTAGGACCCAGAAATGTCCCTTTTTCACTGCATCTTTTGATCATTCAACCTTCTCATTCCTAAGCTAAATGACTATTATATTGAGTACCAAGACCCTTTTTCCCAAGGTATGAACTATTCATCTTGATTTTATATTTTCATTTACTTAGCATGTTTGATTGATAATGTTCACATATTTTACCCATGAAATGATTTAACTAATGATCAAAATGTTAGAACAACCCACTTTGAGAAACTCACTATTGTTACAGCTATGCGCCAATCCTGGAAGTTGTTACATGACTTCTGCAATGGATTCCACCAATCCTAGAAGTTGTTACACAACTACTACGACATAAGCTTGTTAATCTTGGAAATTGTTACAACAGACACCACCAGTCCTGTTGTTATACGACTGCTGCAACACCTGTTGAGTAGAATGATGGCTCATGATGTTGATCAAGGAGAATTCAAGATTTTGTATTAATGATATCTAATGAACAACTTGAGAATTGGGGATTCTCAAGACTGCTCTATTTTTTAACACTGACTGACTCTGACTTTAAATAGCAGAGCTTTTGTAATGTAAAGGGTTGTTAGTCTTTTTCTTTTTGGGGACAAAGAAAGAAAAGTAGTGCTTATTGCACACAAACATTTTCTGGCAATTGAATGAAAGAGTGGATTGAATTTCTTTAGCAGTCTATAATCTATCTCTTTGAGTGGATTTAGTGAGAAGGAAAGGGCCCACCTTCCTCACCGATTCCCCTCTAATTCAAAATTTGGATCAGTTGTTTTAATTGTGAATGATTTAACTGTTAAATATTTATGGAATACAATTGTTGTTACAATTTAGTTCCTTCTTGGTAAATGCGCATAAAATTGTCTCATGAGAATTAGAAGTCGGTTGCTGAACATTGCTGGAGAACTGCTTTCCCTTTTTCTGTATTAGGTTAAAATATTGTTTTGGAGAAATAAAAGTGTGAAGTAGCTTCTTGCAATAAGTAGATTTCCTTTCTGCAATAGTATATAATTTCTTCCTGCAAAAGAAAATCAGAAAGTTAGATTAGGGTAGGCAATTCATGGTTTTCATATATTCATCAGTTTAGATTGCAATTATGATTTTAATTTTGTAGCACTCCAGTTGTATCAACACAATTGTGTTAGTGATAATGTTTGATTGTTTTGTTAGAAACTACTTCCCTACTACAATTAGATTAGAGATGCTTTCATAATATAGCATAGACTGTGCATAATTATCTTTAAATAACAGACTTCCCTCGGTTGACAATTTATATTGAACACTTTGATTTTCCATTCAATTAGACAATTAAAGTGCCCAACATTTTGGCCACTTTGATTTTCCATTCAATTAGACAATTAAAGTGCCCAACATTTTGGCTTCATTGCCGGGGAAGATAATTGTAGATTTTGGTAAGCAGACTAGTTTTCTTTCTTAAGAATGAATAGTCTGCATGAATCACCAAACGCGAGAATGAATCCCCAAAAATAATAACCTTACAGGTACCAGAGGACATGGAGAAGAAATCCTAACATACTAGGAAGACAAACCATTGTTGATGAGATTATAGACAGAGCAGATTCTTCTTCAGGATCCATTTTTCTCCCTGCCAATCCTCCAAGAAGACGTGATCCGCAGTCAACAGAAATACCCCCTTTCGAAACATCATTCTCATCAAGGGATGAAGCTGAAGTTGAAGCTGAAATTGAAGCTAAAGATTTGTCACCAACAAATCAGTAAGCAACACTGGAGAACATTGAAGATCAAGGAAGTATAGCCTGGAACAGGGAAAATCTAGAAGAAGTTGTTTATCAGATCAACGATCGGATAGTCACTAAGGAAGAGTGGGACTTTGTTCATATTGAGTGGAGGGGGAGAGCACATATGGAGAATCAAGGGGATAATGAAGAAGAGCTCTAGCAAGAGAATCCACAGAACAACGAGGATCAGGTAAACAATGAAAACACTATCTCTACCCTGTTTTTTCCTATTTCTGATGTTCCCACACGAGGGATGGATCGTATGAAAAACATACCTCTCTCGACTCTCCCAAATTTTCATGGATTATCTACTGAAGATCCAGATGAGTTTCTGTTTGAATTTGACATTTTGTGTAGAAGCTATGACTACACTACCACTGTGTAGAAGCTTAAACTGTTTCCAGCCACATTAAAAGGTAATTGGTTAAGATGGTTCATGAGCCTTGGAGGAGAAAACATTTCAACATGGATACAAATGAGGCAGCTTTTCCTGAACAAATACCAAGACTATTGTCAAACAAGGGAAAGAAGAGAGGAACTATTCAAAATGTCATAGAAGGAGGACGAGACCATTGAAGACTTTGTGGAGCGACTCCAATACAATCTACAATGGTCTGGCCATCCGAATGTGAGTAAGGACATTCTGAAAACCATTTTGCTAAAAGGAGTTAGAGAAGATTGTTTAGATATGATGAACATGCTTGGCAAGGGAGATATATCTAAGGAGTCCTATGAGTACATTGTAGATCTCTGCAAAATATATTCTCGAGGATCTACAAGGAATAAGCCAGCTACCAAGGATACTACTTTTTCAAGGGTGCATAAATCAACCAATGGAGGAGCGACAATAGCAGAAATAGGTAATATGTTAGAAAGTTTCAAAACAGAGATGATTAACCCTTTTTCCTCACAAATGGATACTTTGCAGGTCAAACAGAAACAAGCAGAATCAGATCAAGTATTATGCATTTTCTATCCGAAATGCAGAAAGAAACATCCACCTAGGGAGTGCCCACTGAACAATGTCCAGGTATGCCTTATTGGTGAATTAGACCATGCCATTGATCAATATCCTTCTCTACCAGGTGTAAAAACATACATGAAGGAAACTAATGAGGAAGAAGAGGCTGTCTATCTGATAACACAAAGAAGACAATGGCAGCCAAGAGGTCAAGGTATGAATTCTCAATTCTCTCCTCCAACATTTAATTATTGGAACAATCAGCTACCATATGGCCAAACGAATGCCCCCCCTCCAAATCAAATGACACCCTCTTATCAGGATCCCAATGCATGGTTACCTATGCCCCAACAACATAATCACTATGGGCAATGGAACCCATACAAGAGAGGCCCTTAACAACAACTCAGTTATCAAAGCCATCACCAACCAAAATTTTTTCAACAACAGTTCCAACCCCCATACCAGTGGAAACAACTGCAATTGCCTCCCAATAACTCACCAAACAATCCTCCCTTACAACCTCAGATGCCTGTGCAACCTAACCCAAACCCCAATAATAAGGCCGTTCAGAACATAGACATACATAATGTGCCAGCCTTATCTATTACTCCTATGCCTTGTGATGAAATAAAATTAATATTAGGGAGAATAGTTGAGCCAATAGCTAAAGATGCTCCATCTTCAGAATTAGATAAGGAATCAGGGGAGAGACCATCTGCTGATACAGAGGAAATTGACCAACTCATTGTAGAATCAACAGACCCACCATTCCCTGAAAGACTGAAAATTACCAAGCTTGTGGAATTACCATCTTTCAATCTCCTTGGAGAATTTCAAAATCTACATGTTAATATTCCACTACTGCAAGCAATAAGGGATGTCCCTATTTATGCCAAGACTATGAGGGACCTGTGTATCAGAAAACCTGGACGAAAACCTAAATATCCCCTCACAGTGCATGTAGTGGGGGATTTGTTTGAGCTAATGTTAGGCAAAAATCCACCTATTAAATATGGCGACCCAGGAAACCCTACAGTCATAGTTAAAATTGGACAGACATCTATTCCACATATACTAGTTGATTTAGGGGCAGCAATTAACATCATGCCAATAGAAGTTATGAAGTTGCTACAACTCGGAACAAAAATCCGACCTACTCCTACTTTTCTAGAATTAGTTGATCACTCTACCATCAGACCAGAAGGAGTAATCAATGATTTAGTTATTTCAGTAGACTCATGGAAGTATCCTGCTGATTTTGTCATTTTGCAACCCAAATCCAGTCTGGGAGGCCATCCTCTAATTCTAGGACGACCATGGTTAGATACATTTGATGATTTCATAGGTTGCAGATCTGGTTCTATGACCATCTCTGATGGTTATGAAACACAAAAACTTACCCTGTATCCTCATGCTACACCCAGTGCAGAACCTGAAAACTCTCTATGGATGGACACTGAGGATGAAAGTGCTTTGCCTGTGCTAACTATAGGAAAGGCCCTAAGTTTCAAAGATGAGATGGAGGATGAGTTAATCAACTTCTTTATTTGTGACCCCTCTACTATTACACAACACATGCACCACCAATTGATAAGAGTCTTTGACCCTATGGCCTAGGAAGAAATGAACTTGGAAATGTTCTCAGAAACTGTTGACAATTAGAGTGATTCAACTGTAACAAAATTCGTTGTAAAATCAAATGCTGTAATAGTGGATGATGAAACAACAACAACTAAATTATTTCCTAGAGTCAGTTCTAAGAGCGTCACTGTGGAAATCAAACCTAGAAAAACCTTGAACATCAATCCCGATCTCTCCAATGTTGAAACTCGTCGACTGATGAATTTACTGACTGTACATAAAGAAGCATTTGCATGGGATTACATGGATATGAAAGGCATTCCCTCTGAACTATGAACCCACCATATATACATCAAATAAGAATGCCGACCCATTTTCCAACTACAAAGGAGGATGAACCCAAACCTTAAAGAAATTGTTAAAGAAGAACTTCAGAAACTTCTCAACGCCAGATTCTTCTATCCTATATCAGACAATGAGTGGGTATCACCGTTGGTTATTGTGCCTAAAAAGAATGGTAAGTGGAGAGTGTGTGTGGACTATAGAGCCCTGAATAAGGCAATGCAGAAGGATCATTTCCCTCTGTCATTTATTGATCAGGTTTTAGATAACTTAGCCGGAAAAAAATATTTTTCTTTCCTAGATGGATTCAGTGGCTATAACCAGATTCAAATTGCCCCACGGGACCAAGATAAGACCACCTTTACTAGTCCTTGGGGTACATTTTCCTACAAGGTTCTCCCATTTGGCTTGTGTAATGCACCAACCACTTTCCAGAGAGTTGTGATTGGTATTTTCTCTGATATGGTGAATGACTGTATGGAAATACTCATGGATGACTTTACACCTTATGGGACTGATTTCGAAGACACTTTGTCTAATCTGGAAAAAGTAATCAAAAGATGTAGACAGTCTCATCTTTCTTTAAGTACAGAAAAGTGCCATATGATGATGTGCGAAGGGGTGGTGTTGGGACACTTCATCTCTTATGCAGGGATTCATGTAGATCCAACCAAAATCTAGGTAATTTTGGACATTCCAACTCCATCAAATCATAAAGAGGTAAGAAGTTTTTTAGGGCACACCGGGTATTACAGGAGATTCATTAAAAATTTCTCTAAACTTGCCTCTCCATTTTTTTTTTTACTAACAAAATATGTTAACTTTCGTTAGACTGGCGACTGTGAATTATCTTTTGTAGATCTTAAACATAGATTGTCCATAGCTCCCATCTTGAGAGGGCCCAATTGGGCTCTGCCTTTTCACATTTCTTCAGATGCCTCAGAAACTGCAATTGGTGCAGTACTAGGGCAACAGGAGGAAAAAGAACCCTATGCTATCTACTATATCAGCAAGAACATGGCTCCTGCTGAGTTAAATTACACAGTTACTGAAAGAGAATTCTTGGCAGTAGTATATGCAATCAATAAATTCAGGCATTATGTAACTTGTTTATCTAACTTTTATTCATATTGATCATACAACCATTAAACATCTAATGAATAAACCTATTACTAATGCCTGAGTGACAAGATGGTTGTTACTACTGCAAGAATTTGACATCACTATAGTGGATAGACTAGGAAAAGAAAATGTGGTTGCTAATTTTCTCTCGAGATTACATATAAATGATGATAATTCACCTATAGACAATTCCTTTCCTGATAAACATTTGTTTGCAGTATTTACTCACTCACCTTGGTATGCAGACATCGCTAATTATTTGGTTGCAGGGAAGGTACCTCCACATCTATCTCCTCGAGAAAGAAGGAAAATCATTCAAAAGAGTGCTAGATATAGTTGGATAAGAGGATACCTCTTCTACACAGGCTTAGACCAAGAAATCAAGAGATGTGTGTGGGATGATGAGGTTTATGATCTTCTGAAAGGTTGCCATGATGGCCCTTGTGGGGGTCATTTTTCTGATAAAAGGACTGGGCATAAAATTTTAAGGATGGGCTATTATTGGCCCAGCATATTTCAAGATGCCAAGAAGTATGTCCAAGCTTGTGACAATTGCCAACACATGGGTCAGCCAACTCACAGGGATGAGATGCCACTCCAGTCTCAGGTAGTGTTAGAGCCTTTTGAGAGATGGGCCATGGATTTTGTAGGACCCATTCACCCACCTTCCAATCAGAAAGTCTATATATTGGTCTGTACAGATTACATGACCAAGTGGGTGGAGGCAAAAACACTTATCAGAGCCTCAGAAGAGGTTGTCTTAGCATTCTTATTTGAAGATATATTTGTTAGGTTTGGCGTTCCCAGAGAATTGGTAACTGATGGAGGAACCCCTTTAACATCACATAAATTTGAAGCTCTACTCAGTAAATATCATGTTTCACATATAATAGCTTCTCCATACCATACACAAGGCAATGGCCAAGTGGAAAGCACTAACAAATTTATCGAAGCCATTCTTACTAAAACAGTGAGAGAAAATCTTAGGGATTGGTCTGACAGATTGCATGAAGCTCTATGGGCTTACCGAACTACTTGGAGGAGCACAACTGGTTTTTCTCCTTATGAGCTAGTATATGGAAAAGCCCTGTTTTTCCCATTGAATTCGAAATCAAAACCCTAAGAACTGCATTAGCAGTCAACCTCGACTTTATGAAAAGAGTTTGGACACCATCAATCAAACCACATTGATTCAACAACAAAGAAGAAGATGGCATGACCGAGTCATCGAGAAGAAATTATTCCACAAAGGAGATTGGGCTCTGCTGTATGATTCATGCTTTACGAAATTTCAAGGTAAGATGCGTACACGATGGCTAGGGCCTTACGAGGTAGACACCATTTTTCCCAATGGGACAGTCCGGTTGATTACTATTGATGCATCCAATACACACTTACACGCAAATGGTCATCGCTTGTGTCTGTATCAACATCCAATGTCCAAGAAAGAATTCAAAACTGGTTGTACAGTTGATACAGATTATCAAATCTTAAATGGAAAGAAGCTTTCTCCTTCCCCTTCTGAGCTTTAATACTTCTTTTTCTCAGACCTTGTATATAAATAATCTCAGGAACATTTGCATTTCTCTGTTTTTAGTTGAAATTTCTCTATTTTCTTTACTATGCTAACAAATCTTTGAAAGGTATCAAGCAATTATGTGTGTGCAGATAAATTGATGAATAGAAAGGAACGATTAGTTCATGGAAGTTGAAAAACTTCCTAGAAACGAAGTAAGGTAGTGTTCGACCGATTTCAATGCTATTACACCGTTTTCTGATAAATTGGCCGATTTCAATGTTGTTACACCTTCTTTCGATAAACTGGTCGATTTCAATGTTGTTACACCTTTTTTTGATAAATTGGACGATTTCAATGTTGTTACACCATTTTCCAATAAATTGGCCGATTTCAATGTTGTTACACCTTCTTCTAATAAATCGGCCGATTTCAATACTGTTACACCTACCTCCGACATTTTTTTGAAAAAGAACCTACTGATACACCAATTACTGTTATTCTTTCTTTTCACTTCACTCTTTCTTTTTCGCCTTTTTGTTGATGCTGCGGCTCTAGCCCTCCAATCTTTCATGCAACAGTACCACTGATTAGACAATCCTGATGCTCTCTATCAGAAAGTGTTGCTTCATTATGACTTGAATTCACATTCGGCGATTTCCAGTTGGCTAACTATAGTAAGGATGATGTCTCTCCACAAGCTGTCATTTCTCTCAAGATCCTTCATCATGTCAGCTATTTCGCACCACTCCGACGACGGTTGGATTGTGCGGTTACTCCGACAGGTCGTTATGTGTGGTAAGATTTGAGGTACGTGATTAATCCTACGTGTTAAAGTAATGAACATATAAAAGCACGTTTTCCTATTTACTAACCGGTTGCACCTGGAGCCAATCCACTTAGTTGGGGGGGGGAAACGTAAATCTAGCCATTCATTCTGAATTTTATACACAGCTCCACCACCTTTCTGCCCACACTTCTTTTAACTAAGACACTGTATTCTTTCTTCAAACCACGTTCGAGCTTGTTGCGTCTCTAATTTAGGTGATAGTTTATCCTCCTACGTGCCTGTTAGGCTGTCAAGCAACATCATGGGAGGATCAACTGTGAGATATGAACCCGCAAGACAGTTTGTTGCTACACCCAGAGGCCTACCAAATATTTCTGCAGGCCGGTTGGATATCGAATTTTAAGAAGTTGAAAGAGTTTAGTGAGAACAAGGTATTGGAGTTTAGTCAAAATCTTACCGAAGGGTATTCAATGGTGAATGGGGTAAGGATTCCAGTAACAGAAGCAAGAATTGCTACTGTAACAGGGTTGCCAAGAACAAGAGACCGGTGGTTTAACAAAAAAAACACATCTCCCGAATGCACAGAAGGGGTTCCTCATCAACACTGAGCAAGTTCAGACCAAGAGCAAAGGTGTAGACATCAATTCCTTACCAGAGCCATGGGGGAAAGTCATAGAATTTCTTAAAAGGTACATTACTTACGAAGGTCGATACCAAGTTGTTTATTTTTCTGATTTCATCTTATTATCACATCTGCGACATCATAAATTGATAAACATTCCTTATTTTCTCCTCCAGTCATTGCATAATATGGACCATTTTGTAAAAAATTCCAAGAACCCCAAGAACTGTGTTTCTAATCACAGACTCATCGGCCTATTAATTCATAGAGGTATGGGCATTTCCAATAACCCATTACCTGTTGCAGCAGAGCAACCACAGTCTATAAATACAAAAAAGATTGTACCAGTCCTTGAAAACACAATCCATGGACCTCTTCTAGAGCCTCTGCCCTCAGCTACAACATCAGTCCAAACCCCTACTGTCACTATCTATAAGACGACTCAGTAAAGAAACCGTATAACCCGAAGCCATCTTGGCACCAGGCAGACAAGCCTCGACGAATTTGCATTGCAACAGCCTGTAGCTGTGGGTGAACAAACAAATGAAGAGCCAACCAATCAACCAAAACATGTGTCACAACACTTGGCTACAACACCAATCATTGAAATCCTACTCCCTGCCTCTGATAAAGAAAACCCCTGCTCCTATCTCTGCATTACCTAAAAAGCGAGCAAGGATAGCACGGTCCACTATAACATCAAGATCGCTTACCTCCTCTGTTATGGCACCAAAAATCACACAGAACCCTCATATTGTTGTTGTAGCCGATCAAGCATCTACTATCATTCCCTGTGCATCTTCGCAGAAAAGGAAACATCCATTCAAAGGAAAGACTCGGAGAGCCCTTAACCAAATTGGATCAACAGAAAATCAGAGCCCTCTGGCTACTGCGGCAGAAAATTCCATAGAGGTACGTGTTAACGCCCTGTAAATTTCCTAGAGGTTGTTAGGAAAGAATAAATCTATAGAAGGTAACTTTATCCAACCACTTTGAAGCTGGGATCTAGCCCTACCAACTTCAGAGAGGGATCTCTCTATATGATTTAGATGTGTTTCAAATTTAAAATATTAGGCTAGGTAAATATAATATGTTGGTTTTGTTGTTGTAGTGTTTGTCGGGTTCGCTGAGATAGTTTACACATCCATTGGGCTATGGGGTCTATACCATGAAAATAAAAATCTAAACCAGAAAACAAAGGAACCTTTCACAGGGCGAGATAATGTAATCACTGGATTCTTTTAGTGGCATAAACGAGGAAATAGTAGAAAAGGTGAGAATGTCAATTACAACAAAGAAGCAGTTAAGAATTTCTTTATCATAAAATCAGAAGATGAAACACTAAAATCTTTCAAAGTGGGAAACAGAGTATACAAAGATAAATCCTGCAACATTCATTATGTTCAAAGATTATATTTAGCAAACAGTGTGATAACTAAGTGAGAATAACATTAAACTTAGAAAGAAAAACATCACTAGTGAATACACGCAAGAATCTTGTAAAAATGCCTCTTTGTATTAATGGAAGTTCTCTTGAAAAATATTACAGTTTGATAGCTCGCAGGGAATAAAGATAAACCCTCAATACTTCGAAAAGTGAAGTATTTATAACCCAAAATTACAAACGATCCTATCATTAAAGATTAGGACGTGGTAAATCTATTTTTAGCCTAACTAACTTAACAAATTACAAGAATCTAGGAAACTGTTTGATGATGTGTCGCAACTACACGTTGTTTTCTGGGTGAACCGTTGGTGAGGCCTCTGCATGACCTCATCTGAATGGACAACTGACTGGGATGGGACAGCTCATCGATTACTCGATTAGGTCACAAATCTCTTCCCATCGAAGATGACTGGGAACACTGACTTTGAGTAACCTTCAGTAGACTTCATCCATTTCTGTGTACTTGGCAAAAGTAGGCTTGGTGATGAAGATATACTGAATCTCATGCTGAATGCTAATGTCCAACTGAAGTGAATGTAGGAATGCTTTGCCAGTGATGCTGCCTTGAATCCCTGAAAATTTTTAACTATCCTTAGCCACATCGGCTAGTCTCTTTTTGTAATCTGGGAGTGTCATCAATTTGTCATTTATCACCTTCAAACTAAGAAGACCTTTCTTTTGTAGGGCCTCAATTTTGCTGAAAAACCTTTGTACCCCTAGGTCCATGGCCTGAACCTTTTCTTCTAGCTGTAGCATCAGTCGTATTTTGGTCAAGACTCTTTTGACCTCAAGGATGGTCTCTGTTCTATCCTCAATTCTCAGCTCTTCCAGCTCCTCTCTTGTTTTTGAATTCAAGAATTTGATAATTTCATTAGCCTGTGTGGGAATCTCTCCCAGTTCTGATTTGATCTTCTCGATGGCTTGTTTACTTCTCAGCACCAGTTCATTTTTCTCAAACATAATCTGTATCATTGGCCATATTTCGTTCATAGACTTGGTGATGTTTGTCCAAACACTTTCTTTGACTTCGGCTAGTGTTTTACCTGCCACTGTTTGCTTCCAGAGCTGTTGTAACTCTTGTTTGAGCTGGTAGGACACCTGTTTTTCCTTGGAGAAAATGGTTTGATAAAAATATTTGAGTTTCTGAAGGTTCTCAATCTCCTTTTTGAGCTTGCTAATCTCTGTCTCCTGTAGGTTCATCTCTTCCATAGATTTGTCCAATTCAACTATCTTTTCCAGAGACGTCAGTGGATTCACCGATGGGACTTCTACTAGTGATGTTGTGCTCACTCATGAGAGTAGAACTGCACTCAATGGAATGAATTCCATGGTTTTCAACTATTCTTTCTCTTTCACTAGCTTCTCCATCTTAGCTTCCATTTCCTTCAGTTGTGCATTCTTCTCCATGATTAATTTAAGCATCTCATATTTTTCTCCTTCTGTCTCTGCTATTTCCTTTGCCTGCGAGTCTACTGTTGGTGGAATCTTCAATTGCTTCCTCAAAGACACTATGTATGCATTTTTCTTCTTGATCATCTCCTCAACTGCTTTCACATTAGAGGAATCATACCCGATCTTGAGGACCAGTTCCTCCAGCATCTTGATCCTGTTATCCTTGGCAAAGGATGATATTTTCTCCAGCTTCAACTGTGTCTAAACGTTGTTCAGAGACACTTGTAACTTAGAGGCAGTAGTGGAAGCATGTGCCAGCATGGAGAAAACCATTTCTCCCGTCTACCTATGCATATCCATTTGATCAGTAGGATGCACATCCTTGGTCTGGAATTCAAAAGTGGCCCCTTTGTAATCGGTGATTACCTTTAGGTCTGGTACCTATGCTTGGAGGAATGCCATGTGCATTCTGCCCTTCTCTGTGTCAAACGCCGATAGTAGCCTATGTTGTGCAGTCGACGCCTGCTTCCAGAATTGGGCATATGTGCTGTTAGTCAGAGTTTGATTCTTTTTCTTGATCAAGTCATATTTCTCAAAGATGCTCAGCTTTGGTCCTGTCTTTCCTGGCTAGTTGATTGGTGGAATATCTATAGTATTCTTTAGTAACATAGTGGTTATAATTTGCTTGCTGCTTGTGTAGAGGAGCGACTGATCAACCTCTGTCACTGTAGTGGATGGAATTTCCTTTTCTCCAGCTGGGTCAGGAGCTGGACTGGTTTTTGGCCTCTTGGTATGCAGTCATAATTCTTTTAATGATACTTCAGTGATAGGAGGTGACAGATCCTGCATAGGCCTTTTCTACTTTGGAGCCTGTGGTGTGGTTGTCTGTGATACAGTGACTGGGAGGTCTTGTTGTTCTGTTTCAACCAAAGTGTTTGGTTCCCATCCTATCTGGTTTGCAAATTTCTCTACCTCAGGCCTAGATTCGTGGACATATGGGATATTCTTGTTTTTTATCCTCATCTCTGAAATGATCCCACACAAATCGTAGTGCCATGTGAAACTCATAAAGAATTTCATTTCCTTCAGCAGCCTATCTTTCCTCGATTGTTGCAGATGAAAGACCCAATCTTCCCTTTGATTCTGAGTTGTTGCTTCTTCTTTAAAGAGACAAAATGAATATCATCCAAGTTTATCATATGCCTTATGTATTCCAGAGCAAAAATTCTGACAGGTAAGTATTTGGGCAGTTTATATGGGGCCAACCCGCACCCATAGACTTTGATCTCAGTGTGATTTTGGTATAGGTACCAATCACCAACCTTTGTATGATTCGAGAGATGTAGGATCCTCTGAACTTCGTCATTAATCCTGGGTTCGGGTTTTCCGCTGAGCATACTCACCATTGGGTGGTAGAATTGATCGACGAACTGCTTGAAACTGAATTCTATGGAGTTATGTCTGAGTAGGGAAGTCCATGTGGTTACTGCCTGGGGTCTGCCATCTCTGTCCATCTTCTGCATAGAAAAAGCAAACTTGTCCGCTTGGAAGAAAATGAACAGGTATGCTAGTTTTGAAGAATACCAGAACATGCCTTCTGTGGAAAAATTGATGAATTGCTCGTGAATGTCGTTCACTAGGAACGTGCTGAAGTCGAACTGTGTAGTGGGCTTCTCATCGATGGAGAAAAAAGACAAAAATCCCAGAATGGGTTCATCCACCCATTGATCTGAATAATAACCCAAAAAGGCCCATAGGGACATGATAAACTGGTATCCTTTGGTTGAGAACATGGAGGAAGGATAAGGGGGATTTGTAGTAGGGAGCTGAGCGGATTGTGGAAGAAAAATCTCAAATATTTGAGCTCTTTGAGGAAAATTCATCTTCTGGTATAACTCTGTAAGGATTTCAAGGTTAAAAGATGATGTGGAGTTGGCTTGGGATATTTTCATCATTTGGTTGATGGTTTCTGGCGTGATGAGGAAGAGAACTTCCTCGGACAAGGATACGATGGATCTTTGCTTGGGAATATAGTGGGCTTGGCACTTGAGGGCGAACTCTGGGAAATGGTGAATCTGGGGGAAGAGATACAGGGGTAGGTTGGACTCCCAGAGTCCAATTTCATCACTCTGGTCCAGAAAGACTTCTTTAAGCCATGATTGAAGGTCTGCGAAGTCAAAATCACATTTAGTGTCTTGTTGGCAGCCAATTCACTTTTTTCTATTGTCTTATAAGCTACCTACACTAATGTTTTGCAAACATCAATTTTTAGTCGCAATTTTCTAATAAAAGACATTTTCATTTTTTGCGACGTTTACACATTTGCCTTCGTTTTGTTTTCACGACTGTAAGCATGAAAACTTCGTCTTTTGAAGTCGCATTGAAGTCATTATTTGAACTGTCATTATCTATTTTGTCGATATGCCTATTGCGCTTACCTTTTATTTATCATTATACAACTGGCAAGATCCTTTGATCAGTACTCATGCTTCGATTGAT
>CBVK0101646062.1:0-21210 GCA_900067695.1 Picea abies
CACACATGCACATGAATGCATGCACACACACACACACACACACACACACACATTTTACCATGGAAACCCAAATTGGGAAAACCAACAACCCGTTTAGAGTTGCACCTCTAATCTTGTATTCATCATATCTTCACTGTTTACAATATAATACATATAGGATCCCACGACATCCAAAACCATTAATCCATTGCCCTAGATTAACCAAAAAACTTAATTCCTTAACCAAAATTAGAAAACCATCGGCAAAAACCATGTGCCGAAAAACTGCCAAAAAATGGACGCAAAAAACACCCAAAAAATTAATTTCAAGGGTGTTTCCCACGAACCCCTACTCAGGGGGGCTCCCAACCCCCTCTAACCCCCTGGGTAGGGGGGATAGTTCCTCCTCCTCTAACCCCCCTTGCCTTCTCGATGCAACGCAAACACTAGATATCATCATGCAAAGAATATAACACATACCCAACATTCTCCCACTTGTTGTTTTCTTTGCATACATGGGGTTACAAGGTTACATAGTCAAGAATCCAAGGTAGCAATTCCCATAGATCCTCTACACCATGAGAAATTATCAGTTCTCATAGATTTTTTTAATGAATCTACAACATTCTTCAAAGTGTCCACCATCATCAAAAACACCTTCTTTTCTTCAACCATGTCTCTCACAAAGTGATATTGAACATCAATATGATTTGTCTTTGAATGATAAGTCGGGTTCTTTGCCAGGAAAATTGCACTCTGATTATCACAATATATGTTTACAACTTGTTGTATCAATCTGTTGGCACAGGGGCAGACCCAGGGTTCACTCTAAGAGCCCACCAACAAGCCCAAGCTAATGGCCCTTTCGATAGTACCTGCGAAGCAGATGCTGTCTCACTCGAAGCAGCTATGAGGGGGTTGCAGGACAGAGATGTCTACAACCAGGGGAATGTCAAGTGGATCTAATATAGTAGTAACACAACATGCATCTATCACTCAACAAGCTAGATCTATCCTTCACAGTTATAGATTTGATCTAATGTAATAAGGCATGTAACAATATAACAACGACAGAGATCAAAACATCAATCACACACACAACAACATATGTACGTGGTTCACCCTCTCTCTAGGGCTACGTCCACAGAATTGTGCTTATGATTCATTAAGGTAAATCATACAGTTCTTATCTGTGCTCTCAACTAGCAGATCCTCTTTCTTCCCTCTCTTTCTCTCCCCTTCCTGCGCACCCAACTGCAGGACTTGACCTTCGCACACAACAGAAGATCTTACAATACCAGAAGGCTTCCTCTCTCTCAACACTTCTCTCTTTCTCAATACAATGATTCCTCACACAATACTATAGCTAGATCAACAACAATATTGTACTGTAGAATTACCAACCACACCTAGGCCCTTCAGACCTCTATTTATACATTACAACACCTCACCGACAACTTTTAGGCTGAAACCTAGGTGCCAAAACCCTAAATACTAAAACCCTAGGTGTCTAAAACCCTAGGTCAACTGGACTCGCTTTTCTCGGGCTTCGCCAGCCTATTTTTCCTTTCTTCCTGCGCGGTGCTAGTGATGGATTTTTCCGTTTGCTGAGTTGTCCTCGATCCATATTCCTTGCTTACCTGTCATCCTTGATCCTCTCATCCAACGTCTTTCTTTTCCGAACTTCGCTCCATCTTTTCTTCTCTTTTACTTACTTCGACCCAGTGACAGTCGCTGTGTTTCCCGTGAAGTTTTCTTTTTACCTTTTCTTCCTTCTTCTTTGCTTCCTTCCATAACCAAGGGCCAACGTCCCCCCAACACTCACCTATGACTCGTCCCAAGGCACTTCAGATCTGATCCTTCTCTGTTTGTCTTCGACTTTGGACTGTGCAATGCAACCCTTGCTTTCTACTTCTTGCCTCCTCCCTGTCCTTGTGCAGACTGTCTTTTCTGTGGCTGGTACCCAGTTTCAACTGCACCTGGTACCTAGACCCTTTTTCTCATGCTTTTACTGAGAACTGTGAGGCAGCTGGTTGTCATAGTACAACTTCAACCGAATCCCATTCACCAATCCTTCCTTCCACTCTCCGTTCAATGTCTTCAGCTGCACAACTCCTCCTTCTGTAACATAGGCGATCTCATATGGTCCAAGCCAATGCGTTCTGAAATTCCTTGGGTGTTTTATAAACTTACTGTCATACACAAGTACTAAATCACCTTGTTTGAATGCCTTCTTCTTGATGTGCCTGTCATGACATGCCTTCTCTCATTCCTTTTGAACCTGTTGGTGGAATCCTGCAATGAATTTGTCTTCTTCCAGTTCAACCAACTGTGCGAGCCTTTCCTGAACAACACTAGTGTTATCCATACCTGTAAAAGCATCAATTCTTAAGCTTGGTACCAAGTATTCCATTGGGACAACAACTTCGAGACCATAAACCAACTTGAAAGGGGTCTGCATTGTTAGTTTCTTGCAAGTGGTTCGGTAGGCCCATAGTACTGCAGGCACCTTTAGATCCCAATCATCCCTATTCACACTGCAAATTTTCATCAAGGTTGTCTCCAATATATTGTTGAATGCTTCAACTATCCCATTTTCTTGTGAATGGTAAGGTGTACTCTTCTGATGGTGGACTACAAATTCTTTAGTCGAGGCTTCAACTGTCTTGCCGATGAAGTGTGTGCCTTGATCGATCATAATGATCTTGGGGCATCCAAACCTGGTTATTATGTCATCAAAGATAAATTGCATAGTTGTAGTTTCACTACAGTCCTTGACTGCTCTGGCTTTAGCCCATCTGGTTAAGTATTCTGTCATAGTAATGATGTACTTGGCTCCTTTGTGCATAGGTGCTACGAAGTCAATGGCCAATTTTTCAAATGCTTGTAGGGTCATCTGTGGTGCTAATTGAATTTCATCTCGTTTGGATGGTTTCCCAACTCTCTGGCACACATCACAAGCTCTACAATAATCCTTAGCATCTCTATGTAAGGTAGGCCTCCAAAGGCCAGCTCGCAGAACCTTCTGCGCAGTTTCTTTCCTTGCGTAATGTCCTCCTGCGATGCCTTCATGAGATTCTGCGAGGATCCATGGTCGCTCTGTCTCCATAACACATCTCCTTAGTATCTCATCAGGTCCCATCTTGTATAGCTAACCAGCTATCAGTAAAACGTTTGCAGCGTGCACCACTAGCTGTTTCTTCTAGGGAATTGTATATTCACTAGGTGCCATTCCTGTTGACAGAAACTGGACAATGTTTGTGAAGTGGTCATCAATCTTTCTAATGGCGAGCAGTTGTGAATCTGGTAGTGTATCCTCCAAGCTAGTGGGCTCTTCGCCATGTTCCAGCCTCGACAAGTGGTCAGGACCCTTATTCATTCTTCCTAGCTTAACTATGATTTCAAAATCATATTCTTGAAACAACAGAAGCCATTTTCATATCCGCCCCCCCCAACACTGGCTTGTTGACTAGGTATTTCAGCGTGGAGTGATCTGTAAACATTTTAAAGTGTCTTCCCAACAAGTAGTGGCGGAATTTCTGCAATGCGTACACCATGGCTAGTCCTTCTCTTTCTGTAGTGGTGTAGTTGATCTCCGGTGTAGATAGCTTCCTGCTAGCAAAATCTAACGGGTGGTCGATCTCCCCTTCTCCCGGTTGTGCCAGTACTGCTCCCAATGCAATAGAAGACGCATCGACGTGCACATGAAACTCTTTGCTCCAATATGGAAAAACCAAAATGGGCACAGTGACCATCTTCTGTTTCAGCGTGTCGAAGCTCTGTTGACATTCGTCTATCCAGCTAAACTGACAATCCTTCTTCAACATCTTCTCCATCGTTGCTGTGATTTGGGCATAGCCTTTAATGAATTTCCTGTAATAGCCAATATGTCCTAGCGTAGTGCGCATTTGTTTCACTGAAGTAGGAGGTGGAAAATCAACTATAATTGCAATTTTAGATGGATCAACCAACAATCCCTACTTGCATACAATATGGCCTAATAACAGTCCAAATCGTGAGAAGAAGATGCACTTATTCAAATTCAAAGCAATTTGACACTGCCTTCATTTATCCAACATTAGCCTTAGACATTCAATATGATTTTTCAACAAACTAAACACGGTCCAGTCATCAAAATATACTTCTAAAAATTTATGCAAAAAATATTTGAACGCTTCGAACACCACCCTGGAAAATATGGCTGGGGCATTCTTCAGTCCAAATGGCATTACTATATATTGGTAGGATCCCCATTCTGTGGCAAACGTGGTCTTGTGGTGGTCCTCCTTAGCAATCCGGATTTGATGGTATCCTGAAAATCCATTTGTAAAATAATATACCTCCTGGCCTCCCACGTTGTCTAATACTTCATCAATGAAGGGTGTAGGGAAAGGGTCATGCAGACATGCATCATTCAATTTCCTGAGGTCCACACATATCCTGATTTATCCTGTCTTCTTGTCTTGTACCACTGTAGGGCTGATCCATTCTGATTCTTCGACAGGTTCAATAATCCCTGCTTCCAGCATTCTGCCAAGCTCAATCTTCACTTTTTCCTTGTATTTTGGATTCAATCTTTAGGGTCTTTGCTTGACTGGCTTCACACCTAGTTTCAAAGGTATTCTCATCTCTCCCATAGGTCCTTTGATACCCTTCATATCATTGACCTTGGTCGGAAACAAGTCCTGATATTCATGCAACAATTATGTAATCTTGTTAATGGTAGCAACATCCCAATAATCTCTGACATTAGCAAGCTTTGGTGTCTCCTTTGTCCCAATGTTGACTTTTTTAATCTTGATTGGTTGACCAATAAATGGTATCTCAAATACTGGTCCTTCCACATTTATTTGGCCTTTTGTTTCAGTGATGTTTACCTTCCTGGGGTCATCGTCGTCATCGACATTGATGTTGTAGCAACTCTACAATTTCTAGAGAGGCACAGTCCATTCATCCTCTTCTTGTTCCCTAGGGAGGCTATATGCTTCCTTGAATACCTTCTTTATCACAATCTGTAATGCTTGGTCTACTGAAGGATATTCACTTTCAAATAAAAAGGTGGTTACAAAGTTCTAAATCATACCTTCCCAACTGTAGTGACGAGGCACAACTCCGCTTGAAGGTACCAATTGATAGGGGTCGTGTCCAGTGTGTTAATGAATATGTGCACCCATTGTTCTTGAGGAATGTCACTCCATGCCTCTTCACAGCTTCACACGTGGTCCTTTGGACAACTTCGACTGGTATATCTTACTTCACAACTTACTGCTTGTGCTGAGAATCACACTATCATCAAGGTTTGACATTGGGTCCAGTCTGTGATATTGCTTTTATGTGTCCCCCACCATCTTGTTGGAGTGGATTTCAGGGCCTCATCCATTGCCAACAATCTCTGTTGTGTTTGTACACTTGTTTCAAATTATGATAGGAAGGTTTCTAAAGGGTTCAGAATGCCAAATGTGGGTAAAGTGTTGACTGTTGTGCCGATCCAGTGAACTTCTCTGGTTAATCTAGCACATATTTTGGTAGATACTTCATACATCTAATTCTGCCAGTTCTCCAGCGCTTCCTCTGAATCTGATGAGCATGCATTGTCTCTTCGCCAGCATAGATTCCCATCAGCTATAGGATTGATGTAATCCTGTTGTCTGGCTGTCAGTTTGTAGATGTTTTCCAATTCGTATGCATGGTCTTCTTATCTGATGGGATCTGTGTATCGTTGACCCTTATCTAGATCTAAGGGTGCAATGACTTGAAGGCCATCTCTTTCAAATTTCATACACCTTTTCTTTAAATCAACAATAGTAGAATTGTCAAAGGCCCAATCAATTCTTAGCAATGCAGGGTAAGGGCATCTATAATAAAAAATTTCAATTACCTCAACATTTGCAAAGGTTCTAACTCCGTCAATGTCCATAGGGACATGATCCAATCATCCAAATGGGTTGACAACTTGCTGATTAGCCATTCTAATCCTGATAGGGGAATAAATCAACCTCGATTTTTCCATTAGTGCCCAAGTTTTCTTTGTCATGACATTGACCTCTGACCCTAAGTCGAGGACCACATAGTCTATATCATACTCTCTTATTTGAGCATTTAAGTGTAATTATTTATTTTTCCTTATCTTCTTACCGATTTGGTGCACTGCATTGCTCAGTAGGGAGTCTATCCTTCCTAGCTCATATTGTCTAATTAAGTTCTGCAACTCTTGTACAACACTTTTATCTTGAATTAACTTAACATAGGTGCATAGAAATTCCATGAGTTTGCTTACCTTTTTTCCTTCTTCTGGTAAAACAGACTGATCGAATGCCTAAGGCATTCCATATTCTTTTATTTTTGGTTGTGCTTTTGATGAAGAGCCTTGATCTTCTCTGAACTCTTGCCTTGATTCCTCAAATATTTGTCTTTCTTTCTTCACATCAAAATTTTCGGTCTTCTCTGCAGCTTTCCTGATTCCCGAGTCTTCTGCAATCTTCCCTTGGGTCACTCTATCCTATAGTGTAGCAATGCCTCCTCGAGTAATAAAAATGACTCTAGGGTCTGCTCTGTGAGGTTCAACATAGATCAATTGCACTTGTGGGTTCTGCTAGGGTCCTCGTCTTTCCTAAAGCTTGGATAGCAGCACAAGGTAGTCCTCAATGACATGCTCGAAGGAGTTGCAATAATTGCAAGTGGTACAAGGGTTCTGAAAGTCCCTTTCTATATGTCCTGGCTATGCACATTTATAACAAATTATTTGTCCTCGGCCTCGACCCATTTTTCCTCCTCATCCTCGTCCTCTATATCCACCACGAGGATTGAAGTTTCCTCTTCCTGGGGAGTTATACTGCGCATTGTTTCCTTCTTGATGTACTTCGCCTTGGATCTTGTATATGTCTCTTGATATTTCATGCATGAGATCATAAGCTTTGCAATCTCTATCGTCATGCCCTACTGATTTACAGAATGTTCAATACAAGTTTGTGGGTGTCTAAACTTATTTCTGCATGTAATAGCACTCACCAGGGTGATGTCGATTTCTACATACTTCACACCAAGGTAAGGTGACTTGCTTCAAGGGGCTCGGAGTTCCAGAAGACAAGTATTCATTGAATAGAGGGAAGTGTTCCTTGTCATGACCTTCTGATATGCATCTGACACACCATATGTCTTCTCTTTTGTCTTTTCCCTTGTCTTTCTTCATGTCTTCGACCTGTAGAGACAAACTAGTTAGCTGACTCAGGATCTGACTCATACCTGAGCTGGATTCTCCCATAGGGGCTGATTCAAGCTTCATGGCGATCTCCAATGCTTCTGCCTGTGAAGCAATCTTCTGTTACATCAAGGGAACTCTGATATGTGGTAACAGGGCAACGATGAACCATTCCTTGTTCTGCTCATCTGAGATCTTAAAATTCATTCTTCTTGTTAGGGTATTGAACCTCTGGTCAAACTCCCAAACAGGTTCGACTACCTTCTGCTTGATCTCCTTCAGTGCTGTAATACATTGGGACTCCGACTTAGGTTTCTTAAACTGCAATCAACACGTTCTTGATCTCATTCAATGGCTTAGGTTACACAAGTCCTTGGACAAGCTTCATATACCATCTCAGTGTGTGGTCTCTCAGTGTAGTGCTAAACTGGTTTCTTTT
This sequence comes from Picea abies, assembly GCA_900067695.1. Taxonomy (NCBI): domain Eukaryota; kingdom Viridiplantae; phylum Streptophyta; class Pinopsida; order Pinales; family Pinaceae; genus Picea; species Picea abies. Next base: position 7,617 of record CBVK0101646062.1, read on the forward strand.
AACAGCTTCATCGGTAATATTTTTAATGTTCCATACAACCTCACATAGGAACCAGTGCTGATCAGGATCTTTAGATCTGTCTCCTCTAAAGATAGGGAGCCTCATCTCATCTGCCATGGAGTTTCCTAGGTTTCCTGTCTGAGTGGATGCTGAGCTACTAGTAATAGTGCTCTGCGGACTCTGGTGATTTGGAATGTTCTGATTACTTAGCGTTTTTGAAACAACAAGAGGATTGATATTACTTACTTCAGTAGCCTGCACTGTTCCTGAGGTTTTTGGCTCGTTTCGACGAAGTTCTTCAATTGCTTCTTCCTCCGGCCCCACGGGTTCTTAATGTTGTTCATCTGTCATATCTGCCTCTTCTCCACTTTAGAAACCCTCTTCCTCGTAGTTTTTCTTAAATAGGTTCTCAAGGTGAACCCCTCAAAATACTCTTCCACTACGCGTATGTCTCGCTGCTATGTCGCTTTGGCTGTCTGAATTTTTGAACATTAGCCTTTTCAAATCTTCTCGATCTACTGTATCTTCAATATGTTCTTCTCATGCAACAACATCTTGAGTCTCAACTTCAGAAAGTGCAAAAATTTTCCTCTGGGTCCTTTGAAAAAGTATCTCTCAGCTTGGCTATACAATTCTATTCTGTGAACAACAAACTTGGTGATATACCCTCCAATGGTACTATCAAACCAATGATCTACTACTCTGGATACGACGTTATCAACCCTTTTAACCTTCTAGATCAACGTCGATGTCCAAACTACAGGAGATCTAGGTATTATCTCGAACTGGGTATCTGCTAACCTAGCTAACCACTCATGTAGCTCTTGATGGATCCCTCCAAAGAATATCTCGTGAATTTCGGTAAAATTATATTTCTCCAACCAATATTTTGTACTAAGATTAGGGTTCTTGTTCTAGGCTTCAATGAAGTCCTTTTCTTGATTTTCTATCCACTTTTGAATCTTTTTCTTCGATGGGAACCACCTTGAAATTCCCTCATGAAGATTCCTGTCCCGATAATGGAACCATTTGTTGGCACAGGGGCAGACCCAGGGTTCACTCCAAGATTGCACCAACAAGCCCAAGCTAATGGCCCTTTCAGCAGTACCTCTGAAGCAGATGTTGTCTCACCCGAAGCAACTATGAGGGGGTTGCAGGACAGAGATGTCTACAACAAGGGGAATGACAAGTGGATCTAATATAGTAGTAACACAACATGCATCTATCACTCAACAAGCTAGATCTATCCTTCACAACTATAGATTTGATCTAATGTAATAAGGCATGTAACAATATAACATCGATAGAGATCAAAACATCAATCACACACACAACAATAGATGTACGTGGTTCACCCTCTCTCTAGTACTACGTCCATGGAACTGTGCTTATGATTCATTAAGGTAAAGCATACAGTTCTTATCTATGCTCTCATCTAGTAGATCCTCTTTCTTCCCTCTCTTTCTCTCCCCTTCCTGTGCACCCAGCTGCAAGAATTGACCTTCACACATAGCAGAAGATCTTACAATACCAGAAGGCTTCCTCTCTCTCAACACTTCTCTCTCTCAATACAATGATCCCTCACACAATACTATAGCTAGATAAACAACAATATTGTACTGCAGAATTACCAACCACACCTAGGCCCTTTAGACCTCTATTTATACATTACAACACCTCACCGATAACTTTTAGGCCGAAACCTAGGTGCCAAAACCCTAAATACTAAAACCCTAGGTGTCTAAAACCCTAGGTCAACTAGACCCGCTTTTCTCGGGATTCACTAGCTTGTCTTTCCTTTCTTCCTGCGCGGTGCTAGTGTTGCCTTTTTCCGCTTGTTGAGATTTTATCTATCCATCTCCCTTGCTTACCTGTCATCCTTTATCCTCTCTTCCAACGGCTTGCTTTTCTAAACTTCGCCCCATCTTTTCTGCTCTTTTGCTTACTTCGACCCAGTGACAGTCGCTGTGTCTCCCACAAAGTTATCTTTTTACCTTTTCTTCCTTCTTCTTCGCTTCCTTCCATAACCAAGGGCCAACACAACCCAATACCTGAACATAATCTCTATAACCATACTGCTTCCTTTCTTGGAGGAGTGGTTGCCATGTATTCAACTTCTATAGTTGAGAGTGCCACTATAGCTTTTCTTTTTCTCATCCAACTGATTGCTCCTCAAAACAGGTTAAACACACACCCACTTGTATATTTTCAGCAATCCATATCTCCAACCCTATTTGCATAAAAAAACCCATATATGTCCAACACTATATCCAATCTTGGTCTTCCTTGGCACCACAATCCATAACTAGTAGTGCCATGCAAATATTTGAAAACCCTCTTTATTGTTGTCCAATGCTCCTTCCCTAGTTTTGACATATACCAATGTCTGGTCTAGTATAGACCATTGCATACATCAAACTGTTGACCACACTCGCATATGGAACACGGGACATGTCATGTTCCTCTTCCCATGTCTTGGGACACTAACCCACAAACAACTTTACACGTACATGAATAGGGACCTTGACTGGTTTACATTCCTGCATATTAAACCTTTGCAATATTGTCTCGACATATTACCTCTAATTTAACCACAATTTCCTATTTGCCCAATCTCTTTTAATTTCCATGCCCAAAATTGAATTTGCATCACCGAAATCCTTTATGTAAAATTTAGATGAAAATTGAGTTTTCACATCGTGGATAATCTCCTTGTCGTTTCCTATCAGCAACATATCATCCACATACAAGACCAAACAAATAAGATGATCACCAATTAATTTGAAATACACACAATGATCTGCTCTAATTCTTTTGAAGTCAAGTCCCAACATACAAGTATCAAATTTTTGATACCACATCCTTGGTGATTGCTTTAACCCATACATGGACTTTTTAAGCCTACATATCAACACTTTCTTTCCCTTCACAACAAAGCCTTATGGCTTCTTCATGCAGATTTCTTCTTCCAGATCCCCATGTAGGAATTTTGTCTTCACAACCATCTTTTCTACTTCAAAATAAAACGCAACAACAACAGGTAAAATAAATCTAATTGAAGTAGAGAACAAATTTTACAAAGTCAATTCCCTCTACCTGGGAATAACCTTTTTGTACTAACCGAGATTTTTGTTTCTCCACTTTTCCTTCTACATTGAGCTTCTTCTCAAACACCCATTTGTTTCCAATGAGATTTCTTCTAGTCAGCGACTCCACTAGATCCCAAGCTTCATTCTTGTCCAAGGTTACCATTTCTTCAATCATGGCCTTTTTCTAGAGTTTTCCATCCTCTGAATCCACTACCTCCCTAACAGTTCTAGAATAATATTTAGTAATAAACAAAGAAAATTTTGAACAGAAATCAAGTGGAGTATACCTTTCTGGTTTTCTTCTTTCCCTAAACGTTCTCCTCAATACTGGAGTATGAGGATCTTCTTCTTTTGATTCTTGTTATTATACAAAGTTTGATTCATTATCCTTCAACTCAAACTCTATTTTCTTTAGATCTTCCTTCCTTGGTAGGACTTCTTGTTTGACAACATCTTTGATTTCTCTAAGCATCACATCTTGGCTATACACTACCTTATTATTTTATAGGTTCCAAAGCTTATAACCTTTCATACCATCTTTATGTCCAATAAAGATACAATTTTCATCCCTTTTATTTATGTTACTCACGTTTTCCTTTAGAACGTGAACATAGGCATCACATACAAATACCTTGAGATGTGTAGAGATGGTTTCTTATGAATCCACACCTCGTGTGGAGTCTTATAATCCAAAACTGATGAGGGTGATTGATTGATAAAGTAACATGTAATACCCATTGCCTCTGTCTAAAATTCTTGTCCTAACCCAACACCACTGAGCATGTACATTGTTTGTTCCATCAGTGTCATGTTCATCCTTTTTGCAACTCCATTATATTGAGGTGTATATGGAGCAGTGTTCTTCCTTTCTATACCACAATTCTTACAAAATTCTTCGAATTCATTCTGTGGAATTCTCCACCATTATTCGTCCTCAACACCTTGATTCTCCACAAGAGCCTTAAATTATTTAAACCTGTCAAAGAATTCATATTTCTTCCCGAGGAAATAAATCCAAGTATTCCTTAGGAAGTCATCTATAAATAAGACATAGTACTCAAATTTTCCCAGTGATGGAATTGACACAGGTCCAAACACATCACTATGAAACAACTACAAAATTCATTCTACCCTTGTTTCACTAGAGGGGAATCTTACCCGATTCTGCTTCCATATGCACAATTTTCACATAAATCAAAATCTAGAGAGAATCTATACATACCTTCAACCATATCTTTACTTTGTAGTATTCGAAGTCCCTTTTCTCTCATATGCCCCAATATTTGATGCCACAACATAGTCTTTTCTCTAGAGATTGTAGGAGTTTTTTCTTCTTCAGCTCCAATATCATGAATAATGGAACTATTGCACCCATCATTAATAGTCCTTTCTTTCATCTTATACAGAGTTCCAATCCTAACTCACTTCAACAACACACTTGCTCCTCGAGCCATCCTGCAAGTTTCTTTCTCAAACACTATTTTTACCCCTTCATTGTCCATTTTTCTTACACAAATCAAATTTCTAGCCAAATCCTGGGATGTGCAGAAAACCAGGGAGTGTTCTAATCCTTCCATCAATGATCTTCAACTTGAATTTTTCTCGTCCTATGATTTTGGCTATCGAGTCATCACCTAGGAAAAAATCACCTCCATCATACCTTTCATATTTGTAGAACCACTCCCTATGAGGAGTCATATGAAAGGATGCACCCAAGTCAACTAGCCATGCCTCATGATCTGCATGTGTTCTTGAAGAAGCCAAGCACACATCCCCTCCTTCTTCTGTGGAGGTATTTTCTTCTGTAGAAGGAGCATCATTAGATCCCTTCCCTCTCTCAACACTTTTGGATATACATTGCTTCTTATAGTGCCCTTCTTTTCCACATATCTAGCATACCTTTACAAAATTTCTGAGAGATTTAGATCTACCCTTAGATTTAGATCTCCCACTTGATGACTTAGATCTATTTCTTTCCTAGGAGCATCCTCTTGCAAATAAAACTTTTGTGCTCCATCCTTCCATGTTCTTCCACCTCATCTCCTCCTACAATAAGGATGAGACCACATCATTGAAACTTAAAGTAGTTGTATTACTACCTATGGCCACAACCAGACTATCCCACGAGTCTGGTAAAGAGCACAATAAACTAATAAATTTTTCTTCATCATAAATCTTAATATCAATAGATAATAACTAACTTACCATTGTATTGAAGGCATTCAGATGCTTTGTCATCGAGTCTCCATCTTTCATACTCAGGTTATACAACTTCTTCCGAAGGAAAATGTTGTTTACCAAGGACTTGGATTGATGCAAAGTCCCTAACTTATTCCATAAATCCTTGGTCGTAGCTTCCCTTGATACATTCAATAACATTGAATTTGAGAGACACAACCAAATTGTGCTCTTTGCCTTATGATCCAACTTTGCCAAGTATTTTGCTGATGTTCCTATAGGTGTACTACTTGGATCCACAATGATCTATTCATCTTTTTGCACCAATAGATCTTCCATCTTGAGCTTCCATTACGCAAAAAATTTCCCATTAAATTTCTCTATCTCTATTTTCGAACTATTTGCCATTTATTTTCACCTGAAGAATCAATACCACAGATCTCCCACTGTAACAAGGCTTATCATAGACCCGAACCAAACCCCTGACCACAAAGGTGTCCCTCTAAAGCCAATAATTTCTCTTATACCAAATGTATATTTTAACCTTGTACAATTAATTACTGCAAATAGATTCTTAATAAGAATGGAAAATATACAATGGCACAGACACACACATACATAACATAGATATTTTACCCTTGAAACCCAAATTGGGAAAACCAACAACCTATTTAGAGACTCACCTTTAATATTCTATTCATCATATCTTCATTGTTTACAATACAATACATATATAGGATCCCGTGACATAAAAAACCCTAATCTATTGACCCAGATTAGTCAACAACCCTAATTTCTTAACTGGAATTAGAATAACATGTGTTGAAAAACTGCCAAAAAACGGACACAAAAAACACCAAATTTCTTTTTTTTTGGGGGTGCTGCTCTTGAGATCCCATGCATGGGGGCTCCTACCCCCTTGTGAACCCCTAGGATAGGGGGCTCCGCCCCCCAGTGATTCCCTGGATCCCCAACACACTAAGCACAACACAAACACTAGATCTATTCGTGCAAAAAATATAATACATACCCAACAATGCCTTCTAAGTTCCCAATGTTTCCCTTTTATCCTTTTACAATGTTGAGTTCCCTTCCCTATTTCGTAACTAAATTATAAACTGAATTTAGGGTAAAAATTTCCCTTTATATAACCGAATTCTAAAATTCAAAATATTATATGATCAAAATAAACCCTATGGTTTAATATTTATCTTCCGAGAGTTTACTTCACCATGTGTACTATTTGTTAACTTAATAAGGTATATAACTTTGGTGTAAATGACATCTATTATTCTTTCCATATTTTCCTTGACCTATAATCATATTTTGCCTACATATCCAATCCAACCTTCAAAACTTCTTATAAAACCTATGAAATCAAACAATAATAATAAAAAATAATTAAAAAAAAATGATTTTACAAGGTAATTGCATTAGTAAATCTCAACAAACAAGAGAAATCTTTTAAATTTAACTTAAAATAATACTGCTAAAAGGAAAAGAGACAAAATTTAAAACGTATCACTGCCATTATATATATAGTTTTACTTTTTGTCCCTTTTCCTTTTAGCGTTATTACAGATCTTAAGTTTAAGTTAAATTTAAAAGATTTCTCTTCTTTGAGATTTACTAATGCAACTTGTTAAATGTATTTTATGAAATATATTATATATATATATATAATTTTTTTTTGAAATTTACTAATGTAACTAATTAAATATATTTTATGAAATACATTGTATAATGAGTATTATCTATATATAATAGATATTGGACAATATATAATGTATTTTATAAAATATATTTAACATTTTTATTATATATATATATATATATATATATATATATATATATATATATATTTTATTTTTTATATATATAGTAATGAAATGTGTGAGTAAAGCTTTAAAATTTCTTTGATCCAACAATTAACACGAGTTCTTGCACGTGTTTTATCATGGCCTTAGCTTTGGTTGTAGCCTTAACTCATTTGTCCGGCATAACCTAAAATAGCCCATTAAATACATATATATATATAAATGCTTTCAAAGTTCTTTGTTTTTTCATTTTCGTTAAATCTTTGTTATATATATATATATATATTAATCTTACTTCACGTTGCCTAATTTAAGGAGTCCTTAATGATTGATCTTAATGAATGTGACTCTTTAATAATCCTAGTAATTAAGCTTATAGCATATATGAACCCTATATAGATCTTTTGAAAGAAGACATTTTAATTTAATCATTACGAGGCATAGTACTTGTTACTAATCTTGCATAATATCAATGTGGATGGAAGAATACAATGAAACATGACACAAATTATATTTAGATAAGTTAAAAGCTCATTGAGATGGGGATTGCAAATATTTCTAATGAAGATTTGGAGCTAGTTTAATTTGCATGTTTTGATAAAGTGCATTTTGTATAAGATAGAAGGCCCAAGTCTAGTTTGCATTTAACATTTTTTTGGAATTAAATATTTTTTTAGGATAATAGAAATAGAAATCAAATGTCAAGGATTAACGAAATATTGAAAAATCTTAAAGGGACATTTTAAGCTACAACACCAGTTATGCAATGCACCTCTCTTGCTAGTTAAATTGAAATCATTTTTATTTATTTGTCCTCAATTGATATGGGTTTCATTTGTTTTCCCTCTGTTGAGATGGGATTCATTTATTTTCCTTCCATTGAAACACATTTATTTTGTTTGGATTGCATTGACATAGGATTGGTATGATCTAGTTGCCTTTGAAATGGATTTTATTTATTTGTCCTCCATTAAAGAAGGTGTCAAGCATTTGTACTGCATTGAAATTCAAAATTCTCTTGCCACCCTTGCGTATAGATCTAGGTGTAGGGTTTTGGCCCTTTGGTATGAATTTATAATTTTTATCCTTTTCATGATTTGCATTGGAATTTCAGTGTATTTATATAGTTGCAGAATTTACATCAATATGCGATCCTGTTTTTCAATTTTTTGGTGTCTTTGTATTGTTGCAGGGATACCATTTTCCATTATTTTAAAGGGGAATCAAAGATGTTGGTATTAGATTGAACAATGCCCCTCAATGCCATAGTCCTTGCATTGGGATACATGAGAGCTATTGGAGATGGGGAACACCCATAACTGATGTCAAGGAAAAAAAGATCCTATCAAGTTGATGCTTGATTATGTGGAGACCATGACCAATGTGCTTGACGAAGTTACAGATCTAGGTTTGTATACTAACCTTTTATAAAATCTTATTTCAGAACATGAATTCTTTCTTATATATATAACATTGATATGAATTGTCTAAAACAATGGTATGCTCATCATCAAAAGGAATATGAAATCTGAATATATCTTTTAGCATTTTTTTAAATTATAAGACAAATATTTCTTCCATCAGTCCCTACTTGAAATTTGAATATAAATAGAATCTTTTGTTTGCATTTACATTTATGTATTGTAGGTTTTGGAATGTGCAATGGTGAGAATTACCATATGTTGATGAAAAGGAATGGCCTTATCCTAAAACCAACATTTTCGAATTATGTTTGTCCAGAGAAAAAGAGTCGGTATTATCACCCCGTGTTTATAACCTATTTCAAAAATATCAATTAGTTCTCCTGAAATATGTCCTTGGAATTAATGCTATCTTTTATAATTGAATATGTCAAGAAAAAAAGAAAACATTCATAACATAAAATATTTTCAATAATTTTTTGAACAACTTTAGAAATAAAAATCTGATAAAAGATTACATAGAAAAACTCAAATGAGACTTCAAAACCATCCAAAGATTATATTTATTCACTTATGAAATACATCCAACACCATTCTTCATACCCAAAAGGTAATGACCAAAATGAGGCTTAGCAGTCAAAGATGGTATATTACATCATACAAAGAACGTTGGTATTATTAAACGAAACCAAGACCGAAACAAAGCTGAGATGACATGCCACAAATTCCACTGCCTTGACTCTGCACAAAATCCTCAATCAGTACTGAAATCTAATCCATAAATCTAACAAGAATCCAGAGACTATCAGAGACAAGTGATCAACCTTGTGAAATATATCAACAAATCAGTACTTCTTGACTCTCCTTATAGTAGGATCCCGCTATCAACAAGAATTCCTTAGCACTTATGTATTTCATAGATGAATGAAATAGTAAATTAACATCACTTAATAAGCAAGAGAAAACCTTATGAGACTTGTTCTCTCTATCTCTTTTCTTGTCTCTTGAAATCATCTTTTATTCCTTTCAAAAGTAGTTTGAGAAGTTAAACTACCTTTGGTTAAGTCATTAACTAATTTTAGTTAACAGGAACAACTTATAAAATAATAATAATAATTAATGATAAGGATAAAATAAATACTAACTAATAGGTGGGGACCCCCTAATTACTCTTTTAATTTTTAAACAATTTTCTCTTTGTTCCTCCTTTGAATAGATAGAAATTAATGCCATCAAACATCCAATTAAACATCAACATAACCCTCATTCCAATCAGCCCACATAAAAACTTGTAAACATCCTTGTGACTCCCAAATAATATCTATATATATATATATATACCCAAAATGCTAAGTAATTAACCTGTTCCAGAAATAATACTGCTATGAAAATAACAAAAATGATGAATAATCAGTCTATCCAAAACATATCGTTGTCCCCAAAATAGCCAGAACTGTCCTCATTAGTAAAAACATCGTAATAACAATACAAAATAAGTAGACATACTTTTTATGTGAGGCAGCTTGCTCTGTTTACGTTCATGTGGATTTATGGCTTCCAAACCTTCGCCGACCGATGCTTTAACTCTTGTTGTTGATGCTTCTGGATGCATGTTCTCAAAGGAAATATGTTTACTTTCAATTTTTTGACGTTTTGCATGAGAAGTGACTGAATGTGAAGAGGTTATTGACTAATCAGAATTCACAGACTGGGAAAGTCGTTTTCCTTTGCTAGACTTGGGTTATGGAATCTGAGATTTAAGCTTCTTTAATGGCTGAGTGGAATGGGCATGATAAGCTTTTGATTTAATATGGAGGGCTAATCACTTTGGAGTGTCAAATAGTTGGTTTAGATTGATGGATAGTTGGATAGTTGGTTGTCATTGATGTCAACTCTTGGAGAAGTGATGTTGTAGATTGATGTCAACCTTTGAGTATGTCCGATAGCACATTCTGGTAGTTCTAGAGGTATGTGTAAATAACCCAATTTTAGTTGAGGAATAACGTAATGAAAATCCCTGTATATGCAGGTAAGACTATTCTAGATGGATAGAACATGTCATGCCATTTTCGGTGATATGTGGAACAACACATAACTCCTCACGGTTAGAGAGTTATGGCCTTGTGAAGTTGGAGAACCCTCTTGAGTTATTTAGAAGCCCCTAGAAGGTCAAAGCAGTCAAATTATTCTAGAAGCTCCTAGAAGAAGTTGACTAGTCAAGTGGGTGAAACTAAGAGTTATTCATGGGTTAAGTTGTTGCAATAAGAAGATAATTAAAAACAAATTAGTTGCAACTAGAAGTGGAGAGTTTAATAATTGTGGATAAAGTGGTTATAAGTGGACAAGTGGTTAGAACTGGGTTAGACCTAAAAGAAGGAAGTTAGATTAAGTTGGTTAGAAGGTAACACCTTGAGGAAGCTACATGGAAGTATAAATAAGAGAGAAAGGCTCTCCTATTAGCACCTATTGAGCACATTGAATATCTATTATTGTGTAATTTTTATTGCAGGTACTCATAGATACATCCGAAGTTACAAAAGTCTGAGGTAGCATGAAGGGTTGATGGTGAAAGTTTCAGAATTGCAGAAATACTGAAAAAAGCCCTAGTTTTTTAGGTGTACGTGGGATGCAGTGGAGAAGGGCATGTACGTAGTGTTGGGTACGTGTTATATTCTTTGCACGAATATACTTAGTGTCTATTTATGTTGTGTTCGGGGACAACACCCCTGATAATTTTTTTTTTGCCTCAGGAAACATGTCACATTTTGCCTCATTTTTCATGTCGCCTCGATTATCGTGTCCATTGTTAGGCAGTTTTTTGACACAATTTTTTTTCCGATGGTTTTCTATTTCTGGTTAAGGAATTAGGGTTGTTGACTAATCCAGGTCATTGGGTTAGGGTTTTGGATGTCAATGGCTCATATATATATATATATTTTATTGTAAACAATGTGTCACTATGAATGAATATAGAATATGTTGGTTTTCCCGGTTTGGGTTCCTAGGGGAAAAATCTCTTTGTAATGTGTGTATTTGCCATTGTATATTTTCTATTCTTTTATTAAAAATTTGTTTGCAGTAAAATATTGTACAAGGTTGAAATCTACATTTGGTATTAGAGCTTTGTTGGCTTCAGGGGGATGCCTTTGTGGTTAATGCTTTGGGTCGGGACTATGATAAGCCTTGTTACAATGGGAGATCTGTGGTATTGATTTTTCAGGTGAAAAGAAATGGTGAGCAGTTCGAAAATGGAGATCAAGAAGTTTAATGGGAAAATTTTTGAGTTGTGGGAGCTCAAGATGGAAGATCGGTTGGTGGAAATAGATCAGTGGATCATGGTGGATCCAGGTACTACATCTACATGAACTTCAATAGATGACTGGAAAAAGTTGGATCGGAAGGTGAAGAGAACAATCCGATTGCGTCTCTCAGATTAAGTATTATTGAATGTGTCAGAGGAAGCTACAACCAAATATTTATGGGATAAGTTAGGGAAGTTGTATCAGTCTAAGTCCCTAGTAAATAAACTATTCTTGAGAAAGAAGTTGTATAACCTGAGGATGAGAGATGGAGACTCGGTGGCAGAGAATTTGAACACCTTCAATACTGTGGTAAGTCAGTTAGTATCTATTGAGATTAAAATTTCAAATTAATATAAGTGTATCAATTTACTGTGCTCTTTACCAGACTCGTGGGATAGTCTGGTTGTGGCCATAGGTAGTAATACAACTGCCTTGAAGTTTGATGAAGTGATCTCATCCTTTTTTCGGAGGAGATGAGACGGAAGAAAATGGAAGGACAGAGCACAGATGCATTATTTGCAAGAGAACGCTCCCAGGAAATAAATATATCTAAGTATTTAAGTGGGAGATCCAAATCTAAGGGAAGATCTAAGTCTCCCAGAAAGTTTATAAAGGTATGTTGGAGATGTGGAAAATAAGGGTAGTACAAGAAGAAGTGTAGATCCAAAGTTGAGAAAAAAAAGGGATCTGAAGTATCTCCTTCTACAGAAGAAAACACCTCCAAGGAAGAAGGAGGGGATGTGTACTTGTCTTCTTCAAGCACACATGTAGATCAAGAGGCATGGTTGGTTGAATCAGGTGCATCCTTTCATATGACTCCCCACAGGGAGTGGTTCTGTGAATATGAAAGGTATGATGGAGGTAATGTTTTCCTAGGTGATGAATCGAAAACATAATCATAGGTCAAGGAAAATTCAAGTTGAGGCTCATAGATGGAAGGATTAGAACATTATCTAGTGTTCTGCACATCCCAGGATTGGCCAGAAGAAATTTTATTTCTATAAGCAAAATGGACAATGCAGGGGTAAAAACAATATTTGAAAAGGAAACCTGCAGGATGGTTCGAGGAGCTGCAGGATGGTTCGAGGAGTAGTGGTGTTGCTGAAGGGAGTTCGGTTTGGAACTCTGTAGAAGCTACAAGGAAGCACTATTAGTGATGGGTGTAATAGTTCCATTGTTCATGATATTGGAGTTGAAGAAGAAATAACTCCTACAGCCTCTAGAGAAAAGTTTATGTTGTGGCATCAAAGACTGGGGTATATCAGAGAGAAGGGTCTTCGATTACTACACAGTAAAGGTATGGTTGAAAGTATGTCTAACTACTCTCTGGATTTTGGTTTATGTGAGCATTGTGTATATGGGAAGCATAATTGGGTAAGATTCCCCTCTGGTGCAACAAGGGCAGAAGAAATTTTACAACTAGTTCACAATGATGTGTTTGGACCTGTGTTGGTTCCATCATTGGGAAAATATGTGTACTATATCTCATTTATAGATGACTTCTCAAGGAATACTTGGATATATTTCCTCAGGAATAAATAGATTAGTTCTCGAGGAATACTTGGATATATTTCCTTGGGGGGGTGAATCAGTATGAGCAATTTTTACCACTTTTTACCAGAATATATAAACTTCAACTTTATCAGTAGTATTCAACAACTTATTATTATCATTCAATATATCATCAACAATGCATAACAAGTAACCACAGATACACAATACACCAAAATTTACATGGAAACCCAAATGGGAGAAAACCACGAAATTATATATATATATATATATAT
>CBVK0101646068.1:0-20817 GCA_900067695.1 Picea abies
ATTTCAAATATCCAAACACACAAATAACCAAACACATACAATTTCCTATCCAAGCACACAATTCAAATAAGAAAACACGTACAATTCATATACATGCAATTTTAAATATCCAAACACACAATATACATTTCAAATAAGAAAACATACATACAATTTGAAATCAATATATAAATCTAATATCCAAACACAAATTTCAAATATCCAAACACACAAATAAGCAAACACATACAATTTCATATCCAAATACACAATTCAAATAAGCAAACACATACAATTTCATATACATGCAATTTCAAATATCCAAACACAAAATATACATTTCAAATAAGCAAACACATACGATTTCATATACATGCAATTTCAAATATCCAAACACATAATATACATTTCAAATAAGCAAACATACTACAATTTGAAATAAATATCTAAATCTACTATCCAAACACATGCAATTTCAAATATCCAAACACACAAATAACTAAACACATACAATTTCATATCCAAAGACATAATTCAAATAAGCAAACACATACAATTTCATATACATGCAATTTCANTGCAATTTCAAATAACCAAACACACAATATACATTTCAAATAAGCAAACACACATACTATTTGAAATCAATATATAAATCTAATATCCAAACACATGCAATTTCAAATATCCAAACACACAAATAAGCAAACACACACAATTTCATATACATGCAATACAATTCAAATAAGCAAACACATACAATTTCAAATATCCAAACACAAAATATACATTTCAAATAAGCAAACACATACAATTTCATATACATGCAATTTCAAATATCCAAACACATAATATACATTTCAAATAAGCAAACATACATACAATTTGAAATCAATATCTAAATCTAATATCCAAATACATGCAATTTCAAGTATCCAAACACACAAATAAGCAAACACATACAATTTCATATCCAAACACATAATTCAAATAAGCAAACACATACAATTTCATATACATGCAATTTCAAATAACCAAACACACAATATACATTTCAAATAAGCAAACATACATACAATTTGAAATCAATATATAAATCTAATATCCAAACACATGCAATTTCAAATATCCAAACACACAAATAAGCAAACACATACAATTTCATATACATGCAATACAATTCAAATAAGCAAACACATACAATTTCATATACATGCAATACAATTCAAATAAACAAACACATACAATTTCATATACACGCAATTTCAAATGTCCAAACACACAATATACATTTCAAATAAGCAAACATACATACAATTTGAAATCTATATATAAATCTAATATCCAAACACATGCAATTTCAAATATCCAAACACAATTTCAAATATCCAAACATACAAATAAGCAAACACATACAATTTCCTATCCAAACACACAATTCAAATAAGTAAACACATACAATTTCATATACATTCAATTTCAAATATCCAAACACACAACATACATTTCAAATAAGCAAACATGCATACAATTTGAAATCAATATATAAATCTAATATCCAAACACACAAATAAACAAACACATACAATTCCCTATCCAAACACACAATTCAAATAAGAAAACACATACAATTTCATATACATGCAACTCCAAATATCCAAACACACAATATACATTTCAAATTAACAAACATACATAGAATTTGAAATCAATATATAAATCTAATATCCAAACACACAATAGACATTTCAAATAAGCAAACATACATACAATTTGAAATCAATATATAAATCTAATATCCAAACACATACAATTTCCTATCCAAACACACAATTCAAATAAGGAAACACATGTAATTTCATATACATGCAATTTCAAATATCCAAACACACAAATACGCAAATACATACAATTTCATATTCAAACACATAATTCAAATAAGCAAACACATACAATTTCATATACATACAATTTCAAATATCCAAACACACAATATACATTTCAAATAAGCAAACATATATAAAATTTGAAATCAATATATAAATCTACACAAAGAGACACGGGCAAAACCACTCACAAATATACATAAATAATTTTAAATAAGCAACACACATTACACAACCTCAATAAAGTAATTAGTCTATATACAAATTCAAATAAGCAAACATACATTTTACAATTTCAAATTAATAAACAACCATAAACAAACAATCATTATCAAATCTATTTACAGTCATATAATTTCAAATAAACAAACACATAATATGCAAATTCAATAAATAAACACACATTATACAATTTCAAACTAATATACAAACATAAATAAACAAACTTCGTCAAAACTACTTACACATACATATGCTAGCGCATAATATACAATTTCAAATCAACATAAAAACACAAGCAAACAAATAATACCAAGATCATTTACAAACAAATATATACAATTTCAAATAAGCAAACACATACAATTTCAAGATAAAAAAAACACACATTATCAAATTTAATAAATTAATATTATTAAATATAATTGTATTATATAAAACATATAAATTATTATTTTTTAATTAAATAAATATATAAATTAGTAAAACAAAAACAAATTTAAAAAATAAAAATAAAATAATAAAAGAAACAAAAATAATATGCATGGTTTATTATTAAAGGCCCAATTAGTATATGTGGTAAATTATGTAAAATGGTATAATTTGTATTTTTCTCAAAAAAAAATTTAGAGAGTTAAAATGTAGGATTACTTTAAATGTGAATATTGTAAAGTAGATATGCTTAGAAAGTGTAATTTGACATATAAATTTAATAAAAATAAAGATGAAAGCATACAAATAAAACACTTTACACTACTCCAAGACGAGTGGGGCCCCACCTTCCTTGAAGCACTTGGAAGAGGTTAAAACCCCTTCCACATAAAAAATAATTTTATTAATAATTGTATTTACATAACTCTCTTAATAAAAATCTATGAAAAGAGTGACAATAAATACATATAACATTTATGTTTATTTTGAATAAACTTAATTAAAAATGAGATGAAGAACTCCCTCCAATAATGAATATAAGCGCCTGCAATATCAAAACAAATATAATAAGATATTCTATTTTTCAGGAAAAAAAATTATAATATAGATATTCTAATTCTCTTCTCATACAATTCAAAAATATAGTTAAATATAAAATTAATATTAAATTAAAAAAATGAAAAAAAGATATAAA
Organism: Picea abies; assembly: GCA_900067695.1. NCBI lineage: Eukaryota > Viridiplantae > Streptophyta > Pinopsida > Pinales > Pinaceae > Picea > Picea abies. The sequence continues at coordinate 3,211 of CBVK0101646068.1, forward strand.
TAATCATATAATGAAATATTAAATTGAAAAAAAATAAAATAATTATTTATATTCATTTAACATCTTCGATTTGCTCAATATCACATCAACCTCTTATATATATATATATATATATATATCACTTATAATTATACAATTTTATTCCTTCTACTTTCTAAAATTCATGTAAACATTTTATTCCTTCTTTTTACAACTTCTTCTAAAATTCTAGTAACCATTATTTTTCTAAAATTATTTTTCTTAAATTCTTGTAACTATTACTTGTCATCAAAATAAATATACAAACTATTTAAAAACACTTGTTTCTTTGTCTATAATTCATTTCAAAACTTACTATATAAATTTACTAAGAATAAACTAACTGTAAAATAAATTTACTAAGAATAACCATTATATCTGTCATGAAAATAAATATAAAAACTATTTAAAAATACATGTTTCTTTGTCTCTCTATTTCATTTCAAAACTCACTATATAAATATATAAATTTACTAAGAATAAACTAATTTTAAATTCTTTTAAAAGGCAATCTAAAACAAAAGCGTTATGACAGGTCTAGGGTTCACTACGGTTACGGTTAAGATTACGAGGCACTAATAATAATAATAGCAAAAAAGTTTATCAGTATGGGGAGGATGGGTTGACCTCTGCAGGAGGCACCAGGATCGCCATTTTCTAAAACTACAACAACAACGATAATGGTGGTGGTATTTGCGAAGATAAGGGGAAGAAGAAGGGGTTGCTTACTAAGAATCTGATCCTTGAGCAGAGGCTGATTAGATTTTTCTTATAATATCAATTTTTCATGATATTTTTCAAGTTGCAGTTGGTCAGCTGATTAGATTTGCCTGTTTAATGAAGATAAATTTAGAATTTGCCATTTAAGGAATCTTCTGGTACACTTGTGGACCTCTATCCGTCCTGAATCTTGTTATATATCGTCACCCATTCTTGATTTCTGAGTTGATGAGAGCTTCATCACTAATCTGTCTTGTCCAAAAGTTTGTTTATTCCCACTTTCTAGAAATTTCTATATCTAATGGCTACCATGTTCAAAACAGGACAATCTGGATACAGTCAACGATTACTGTGTTTGTCACCTATAGAAGTGGAATTTCTAAATTGTTTTTGAAACATATTCTGACATAATCAGAAAACATTTCTGAAATGGCATCTAGTTACCAAGAATGCCCTTTTCCCTGATCAAATATTTACTTAACTATTAATATAAATATTTAATGTACATTTAGCATGCTACACACAAAAAAACTGGCTGCAAACACAGCCACCACTAGCACATGCTAAGACCAAAATTGGGCTGGTTACAAACCAAAACACCTTATAGACTAATTTTGGCCCCTTGGACATACAACAGTACCATGAGAAGTCCACAACATATCATAACAATGAGCATAAACACACAGCCCATGACCCAGAAGAAACATAAGTTCAATATTATCAAACGACAGTTGGGAGGAGCCCAACATCAGGGAGCAGACCATCAAGGTCCTTGGGAGTTGGTTCTCAACTTGGAAGCAGGTTCAGATCAACCACTATAGGTTCCCAACTGTCTTGCGAGGGGACATGTCCCTGGCCCTATGAGGTTCAACCCTGTCCTGGAGATGCATCCCATGTCTCAGATGCGGGATGGTGCCCCCGATGGAGTCTGGACATCCCCTGGAAACAATTCGAAATTATGCTTTGTATGGTCTAATACCATGCCTAGTCTTTTCATTTTCAACGTATAATCTTTGTCCTCCATCCTTAGATCCGATTTAAGGTTTGATTTGCATTTTCGATGCCCTGAGATCTATCACATAGATCTGTCCAGAAATTTATGCTAAGAAAGTTATGCGAAGAGTTTGACCTACATATTTAATGCTTATAGCTGATATAGAGGTTTGGTCTATATATTTTTGTCCAGTAGCCATACAAAGGGTTTGTGTTTTATATTGCACAACTTACTGCAGAGATCCAATGCATGTCTGGTGCCAGAATATAGATTGTACAAGTGGGCCTCATCCATTTCGACTTTTGCATATGAACAAATCTGCATGTACAAACTCACGAATTAGTGAGTTGTCAAAATCATACAAATTGAAGCTTCTGGAAGAATGAACATTATTAAATAAAGCATCATACCATTTGTTCCAAATAAAAAAGAGGATTTCCACTTCTAACAATTGCCAAGAAGCTTGGAGCTCAATAGCCCAATAAAGCAGTGTTGCTTTCCGTGGAATGGGCATGGTAAGACACTAACCACCAATGGGACCACACACTAGAGCTCAATGAAGCTGGAAAAGGATGATTAACTCTGCTTTTTTTCCTCCCTTTATGTACGCCACTGATCTCTGCCATGATGCCTGAAACAGGTCTGTAGGCCACTTGTGTTTCTGTCTGTTCCAACATTCCAACAACTAGAATGAAACGAAGTCTTTGTGTTGGACATCCTTGGAGTTTCCTTCCAACTTGGTTCTAATCATGCTTCCATGCCCGCTTGTTGAGGAGGCTGTATATGCACAGATCTGGTCAATTTCTTCTTGTTTGATGAACAATATCCCCACCAATGAATCCAGAAAAGGTGTTGATTTGCTATGGTTGAGATCAGCTACCAGTGCTGCTTCTATAGGATAAGAAAACACAGGCTACTGCTACAGGCATCCAAGATGCTCTCACAGGCTACTCAAATGCTGATTTTAGCACCATTTAAATTTACCTTCATATATTTCTGGAAGTGCAAAGGCTAGAATAGGTTGGACAATGACAAAAGGCATGACCCTTCTGTAGCAACAACACTACTTTCTGCTGATCTGGTGGACAAATATTCCTCAAATTTCTGTGTCAATCATAAACTATACAGGTCCAAAATAGTGCTGTAAGCAGCATCCTTTGTCTAGGTTTGCAACCTGAAATAAATGCAGTTTATATGCTGGAAATTATGCATCGTCATTGTGAGTTTAGGCATAAGGATTGTCCAAGACCTTGTGAGGAGCTAGAATCATCATAAAATGACATGTTAAATCCTTGTATAAATGGTGGATAACAAATCCCTCATCCATTCCAGCTGTACAAAGTATCAATCTTTGTGAAATTCCTTTCCTCGACCTTCACAAGAGCACTCCTACGTGGGTCTTATAGCCTTGTTGCCATTCACTGTCTTCATAAGTCAAACAGTCCCTTAGATATTCTCTTGGATAAGGAGGTTCTCACCTTTGATGGCAGTAGGAATTCAGGCACAAAGAAGTTGAACTTCCTGTAAACACAATCTGCAAAATTATCCTGTTTCAGAGTGAACCATTAGATATGTTAGCATGCAAGGGCTGTCATTTGCAGGACTGTTCTCTCACTACAACAGTAAAAAGCTATATTATTTGTGATGGAGTTGTGGCAACAACAACCTTTAGTGAAGGTAGTTCTATGATCAAATATCTCATTATGCCAACGTAACTCATGTGAGGCAAGGTATATTCACCAAATATCCCTTTAACAAGCATGTTGCAAACCAATCCATGGTGATATGAAATCTAGGCTTTTAGTGGTTTATGAGATATTCGAATAACCACGAAATGCTGTGACTATTTGTGGTGTCTTAAAAAAAAACCAGCAAAAACAATAGGTAAAGATCCTTCAATTACCCTTAATATTGTTTGCCATAGCTCCTATGTGATTTTTCTTCCAAAAATATGCTTATAGCATGAAAATTTGGACAGTCTTTGGCCTGATAAATTTTTGGACTCCAAATCTTTGCAAATCCTCAAAAATCCTTGAAAGAATCTGTGCAATGGCAGTCTAGACTCTAAATCCTTTAGCAACAACAAAATTGTCCCTCAGCAGAAGCTAGCAGCACAAATGGTTAAAATTGATGAAATAGTGCCCCTAAAATCGATAAAAGTTCACCCAAAACATGCCCCGAAATCTCCAACATGTACTCAGTGTTGCTGGAGGCGCGTTGAGCATTTGTGAGTTTGGATGGGACTGGTTTCTGGTTAAACTTGCTGTGTTTGATTGAAATTTTGACTTGGCTTGCAAGCTTGGAGTGTACCTGAGTGTACCTTTACTCCCTCTAGGGTCCTTGCAATATGCCCATGCAAAGTTTCTTTCATTTACCATTTTGCAATTTTTCAGGGTTATGAAATCTGGGTTTTTAGTGATTTATGAGATATTTGAATAACTGCAAAATGTTGTTACTGTTTGTGGCGTCTTAGAAAAAAACAGCAAAACTAATAGGTGAAGATCCTTCAAATATCCTTCGTATTGTGTGTTGTAGCTCCTATGTTATTTCTCTTGTAAAAATATGCTTATAGTATGAAAAATCTGATAGTCTTTGGCCCAGTGATTTTTTGCACGGTCAATCTCTAAATCCCCTAAAAACCTTGAAAGAACTTGTGCAATGGCAGCCTAAATCCTTTGGCAGCATCGAAATTGTCCCTTCAGCAGAAACGGTAAAAATTGACGAAAAAATGCCCCTAAATTCGTTTAAAGTTAACCCAAACCACACTTTCTTCATCACAGACTGTAGTCTGAGTTTATACAGACTTGTGAGTTAAATCTTGGTGAGTTTGGATGAGTCTGGTAATTTTGTTGTGTTTGACTAGATTTTGACTTGATTTGCCAGCTTGGCGAGTTCAGTCTATTCAACTAATTTCAAGTTTGGGTGAGTCATGTTTCACTGGCCAAAACAACTGTTTGTTAGATGGACAATAGAGCTCGCCTGATATGATTTATCTTGCTTTTGCCACTTGAAATACTATTTGGGCAACAAGAAGAAAATATAGTTTGATATATTTCTTCAGAGTTTTTATTAATTAACCTGTGTGTATATGAAAACATCTCTTGCATGAAGGAAGCTCTAGTAGGTGGGTGTGTACATGGCTCAGATCAAGCCTAATGATGTATATTCATGGCCCATGAGTTTTTATTCATTTGAAGTTTTTATATTTTCTTGTTATTTTGTTGTTTTCTCCTTATTTGTCTTTGCAGATATGGAAGGGGAGTCCTTCCCTGATGTCTCTGGAACGAATCCTAAAAGGATCCATGTGGTATACCATCCTGATATGGACCATGATGGGTCTGTGATGGATAGGAAACAAAATCTAAATCGAGAACAGATCCGGACAGATCCAGGGATGTGGGGAGGGTCGGATCTGGTAACAACAAAAAACGCGCATGGAACATTTTGTAGGATGGCAAAGACATCCCGGTAATGAAGTTTGTTAGGAGTAGAACTCTTCCATATCAATTTAAACATGTGTGAAACTAGCACAGCCACTAACTCGTGGCTGGTGAATGTCGAAAGACGGTTTACGGCTGTTAAACTTCTGATTGGCGAATGCTAGTAATTCCAGCATAGAAACACGGCCACCTTAATACCTTAATATTTTTTAATCAGGTAGACGTGGCAATAAGTTAGTGAACAATGTAATTTTTAAACACGATTAGGTAAATGTAAAAAAGTAAACATATAAACTGATGTCTTTATAACAGCTCATAAGTTAATGGATGAAATCAGAGCCATTCATTTATTGTGATGACTAAGAATATTCTAGGCATATTTAATATCGTCCATAGAAAACGTATTAAGAACTAAAAACCTATTAAATGTGCCCATTGTCAATAGGTGTACGCCTTTCGGCGTAATAAGGTAACCAATGAAGACATTGCTGCTTTTGAAGAAAGTATAAAATTAGTTTATTATGTTTCCTAACAAACATTGGGGACATCCTACAGTTATGCTATTTGTTCCCTTGGATTAGAGATGAACCTTAGATTGTAGTGTGAGGTGCATCTTCTCTGTTAAAGCTGTTTTTTGCAGCAACCTAGAATCATCATAAAATCACATGTCAAATCTTTGTACAAATGGTTGACAACTTTGCAGAGAAGCCAATATGCTCCAAGACCTCAAGTTTTCAGACAACCAAACACAAGTTGGAAGGTGAGGCCTCAACAGGAGGCAAAGGCTCTCGGCACGTTGAATCCAGTTGGAATGGTCAATACAGAAGAATTTCCATGGTGCTCGCCTTGTAATGAAGCACATTCAGAAAATGAGTCCCCAATACAATCAAAGGAAGAAGGTTCAGGCTATGCAGACCAGATGAATTTCATTGATACAATCTTTTCTCTTCAAGACAATGAGTATGTGCATATTACACTGGAGAAACCTGAGGAGGTCAGGAAAAGGGGTGCCAGAAAGGGATAGCTCAGGGTACTAAATCAACTAGACGAGAATACCAAAAATTTGAGGAAGAAATAAATTTTGACATATGCAAGAAGAAATAGAGTTCTATTTCCTCCACCACCGGCTCCAGTGCCCCCACCGCAAGCAAAAGAGGATCTACCTCAGCAAATAAAAGAAGTGCCTCCGTCTCCTCCACCGTAGATGCACAACCTGTTCCCAAAACCCATGCCAACTGATGAAGAAATTCAATTGAATATAGATGTGTCGGCCATGATGGGGAAGTTGAATATGTCAGTGCATGTAGTTGAGATGTGCAAGATCCCATCTGTAAGAAGAGAAGTTATGAAGGCGTTGAAGGTATCGGATGAGGTAGTGGATCCTCCTGTAATTTGAACACCATCTATCATGGACAACAAAGAGATGAACATCCTCCTTTCTATCTTTCATTGGGAGTGAATGGTCTTTGATTGAATAACTGCATGTTGGATTCCAGGGCTTCAACAAATGTGATGTCTTTGAAGGCCATGGAACAACTCGGTTTGAAGAAAACCCACCCATATGGAAATGTGTGCGACATCGATTCAAGATGATGAAAGTATATGGTCTCATAGAATATGTGGAGGTGTATTTTTATGATCTCCCTGATATGAACCTCATTATGAGCATAGCGGTGATTGATGTTCCGAACGCTTGGGTTCTACTTTTGTCAAGAAGGTGGGTTGCCTCTCTAACATTGTTTTGTAGGTGCACAACACTTGGCAACCATATACCCTTCTAGAAGACCCTTCTTCAAACCCTATCTTCATCTCCAAACTTGACATATAGGGGATCCATTGGTCATTCTCTCACTTTTCATTTCAATCCCCCTAGGGTGACCGTGATTCCCCCTTTGTGGTGACTTATCATCACTAAAGTGAGGGGAGTGTCTATCTAAGGTGATAGTGGGTAGGTACTCCCATAGTTGTCGCACTTTCATGGATTGGGTTGGGCTTTCCCAATCTACATATTGTGCGATAACAGGACTATTTTTGGGCTTGGCTATTTTTTTTAAAAGTCACAGTTTTGGCAAATTTCTTTTTTTCTATTAAACTACTGAAAAAAATCACAAATTTATCCAGATTAATTGGTGATATTTTCTCTCTACACAAAATTGTTTTCTATGTTTGACACTTATGTAGTAACCACTAGTGAGTCATGCCCTTCAAGACAAGGAAATCACACTACTTCAGTAGATTCTTAGATGATGACAAGGATATTGAAAATGTAAATAGTAAAACAACCACCATTACTTTTTGTTAGCAATGCAATGTGGTTGGCATCCACCACTCATTAAGAAAGTATACCTCTATCCACAATTAGAGTCTTTCCCTTCAGGACAAGGTTCTCAAATGATGACAAGAGTAATGAGAATGTAAATAGTAAAACAACCACCATTGTTTTCTATTAAGATGCAATGTGGTTGGCATCCAACACTCATTCCAAAAGAAAGCCTCTATCCACTAGACGACCTGACCAAATGCTTTAAACTTAAGCTCACTATGTAACTATTATCTTAGATGAATGGCACTGTCCCTTAAACGTAACATTTGGTTTATATGACAAGCCTAAGAGTCTTTGGTAAAAATCCCACTGTATGGCTAGATGAGGAGAGTCCTAGCATATCTAACTAATCAATGGATTCAACCTTAAACTTGATACATAGTTATTTTTCACAACCCTTCACATGAAATGCATGACTCACAGTTAAAGGAGTTGCACTCACACTCCCACAAGTACAAATTACACCAGTTAAAGGAGTTGCACTCGCACTCCCACAAGTAAAGATTACACCAGTTAAAGGGACTTATTGATCCGAAATCGGATTCAGAAGGCTGTCAGGGCATGAAAAATGCTCAAAAATGAAAGTGCCCAGAATTCGACGAAACCAACACCATTGCGTCCGGCTCGTCTTCCTGATTCCGGTGGTATAACGAAAAATCCTGACGGATCACTTATTTTACAAGATATGCACTCACACTCTCACTTGTGTATTAATTCTGATGTACCTAGCAGTCCCTTTGACCTAATTTTTGTCAGATTACACTAGTAAAAGGGATTGCTTTTATAGGAGCCGCACTAGCACTCTGATTTGTGTATTGATTGTGATGTGCCTTGCAATCCCTTTGACCTATTTTTGGTCACTCGTTGGACATTAATACTATTATCTTATCAGAGAGATCAACCCCTCAAGCATAAGTCTTGCACTTAACCCAATTTTGGTATATCTTGAACCCATCCATAGATCAAGAGAGTTCTCTTTTTCTCTACAAAACCACGTTCTAACACTATCTTTTTAAAACATGGATTCCATAGCTTAAGAGAACTTGTTGGAATTATAGAGATCAACCCCTCAAGCACGAGTCCTGCACATAACTGAATTTCAATATATATTGAACTCGTTCCAAGATCAAGAGTTTTCTTTTGCTCTACAAACCACATTCCGACACTATCTTTTTAAATGTTGGATTGCACATCTAAGGAGAACTTGTTGGAATTATCAGTGTAATTTGTACGTGTGGCCATGGTCCATTCATATGTCTCACTAGTGTACTTGCAATCATGGCTAAGGCCATACTTTATTCTTTAATTGTATTACTAGGTGTGGTTAAGGCCAACCTAGTCAAGTTTGGCTTCAAAACCCTCTTGGGGAGTGTGCCCCACTTATGTGGGGCCATAACCCTTCTTGGGAGGACAACCTACTTAATTTGTGTTTAAATACACAACTCAAACCTCATTTGTAAATAATCATTTGATTGAGCTAAGGTTCTTCAATTCAACTATTTTTTGAGCCCATGGGCACTAAATATTTGGCATTCTCTTGTGGTTGGAATATTCTCTTTTATGTGCATTTGTGCATCTAATGTATAATACACTCATGCTTGGGCAACTTTCTCTCAGTAGTACACTTTTGGTTTGTTGAGATTTGTAGCAAGGAAGGTCATCCATCATCACTACAACGTCCTAGAATGATGGAGGACAATGAAACTTAGGCTAAGGCGATTAATTAAATGTTTTCCTAAGTTTAACTTAGGAAAAGAACTATTGATGTGTTATAATCTTTAGTTAACTTTATTGGGTACCTTTTCTAAGGTTAAAGTGAAAAATAACTTAAGATGTGGTATTTTAATCTTGACCATTGATCTCATCTTGATGGAGAGAACAGATCTCAGCCCTCCATCACTTTGGAGATTAGGGTTCCACTCACTCAACTAAGTATATTAGCATATCAACTTGGCCGGGGGGCGCACTTGAGAAAGAGGATTCGATTTCAGAGAAAGATTGAATTGCAAGTTTGTTGGGCGAGTTTTGCAGGAGGACAAATGAGACATTGACTAGTGGATAGACTCATTTATTCACCAAATCGCAGAGGTATACTTCAGATCTGACAGGGCGGTGAAGAGTGATGCAGGGGTGACGTAGGAGGGTCGTACAATTACGCAGAGGCTCACCTTTCTTGCTTCTGTTTCGTTCTGGGAGGTTTTGGAGGATTCTAGAAGGGTCGTATGATTATGTTGAGGAGGGTTTTTCTAAGTTCGTTCAACTAATAATTGAGGTCAATTTATCCTTGTAAGAGATCTCTATATTTTCTTGCATATTAATAAAAATCCATAGATCTGTTGCATCGATTTTCCCATCTTGGGTTTTTCTGGGGACTATTGTCCAAAAATAAGTGTGTACGTTTGATGTGATTGTTGTCTACTTTTACTTTCAGTTCCTAGTAATTTATATCTACTGTGTCTTTAATTTATTGTGAAGAAAAACCTTAAATAATCAGTTAAAATTAATTTTGATTGGTTTAAAGTGTACTGGGTTTTAGAAATTTCACATGGTATGAAAGAAGGATTGTTAAAGAGGCAGTATCACAAGTGGGTTTTCAAGATCCAAAAGAAATATGAAGTTTTAGGCACAGATCTAAGGCAACCATCATCTTCCCTTGCGCCTAGGGTTTTTGTGCTAGGGTTTCAGCATAAAAGAGAAGCAGATGTAGGGTTTGAGACGTGAGGGTTTGAACATAACACTTTCAGAAAATGGCCATGAGTTTGAGGGTGGAAGAAATGTTACAAGGGGCTTAGAATTACCCCACCTAGAAGGAAATGATGACTATGATACTAGAAGTCAATGATGTGTCAGAACATGTCAGTGACAAGGAAACAACTCCCACAGGTGTAGTTGAATTGGTCATTTCGAAGAAAGGTGAGGTTAAGGAAAAGAGCATGATTCTTTATGGGATAAAGGACCATGTGGTCCCATATCTCTCGAGAAAAGCCGAGGCAAAAGATATGTGGAAAGCCCTAAGTGACCTCCACCAAAACAAAAATGAAAACATAGTGATGGCTTTGCACAAGCAATGGCGTGGGACCAAGATGGCCAAAGGTGAGGGTGTGATTCCTTATCTTACCAGAATAACTCAAATCAGAGATGAACTTGCAACAGTCGAAGAAAAGACTAGATATCCTGAGTTGGTGCATATTGCACTACATGGATTTTCTAAGTCATGGGACGTTTTTGTCCGTGTTGTGGTACCTCAGGAGAAGCTCCCCGATTGGCAACGGCTATGGGATGATTTTGTGTAGGAAGAGATTAGAATTGGTCAAGCAAGACCATCTTCTTCAACTCATGTAGAGGAGGAAGAAGGCTTGGCCCTTGCAGACAAAGCAAATGGCAAGAAGAAGAAGAAGGGTGGAAAGAAGAACATTGACTTCTCAAAATTCAAGTGCTTCTAGTGTCACAATATGGGACACTTTGCATCACAGTGTCCAGAGAGGAAGAATAAGAAGCCACAAATGGCAACTTCAGTAGCAGTGGATGAGTTTTCCAAGTCATTTGAGGAGGATTTATGCTTCATAGCCTGTATGTCTAGTACAGTTGTTTCATACCTGTGGTTTGTAGACAGTCGTGCATCTTGTCATATGACAGGCCACAAAGAGTGTTTTACTAGGCTATAGGAGGGAGTTGTAAATCTAGTCATTGAGTTAGGAGATGACAGGAGATATAAGGCGTAAGGAGTTGGCACGGTCTCATTTTAGAGGGAGTCCGAGAAACCACTCTGATTCAGTGATGTGTTATATGTTGCAGGATTGACGAAGATCCTCATCTCAGTCTCTACTCTTAAGGACAAGGGGTATGAGTTCACTTTACGTAAAGGAAAGGTGTTCATCAAACCTAGTGGGTCAAGTGAGATGATGGACAGGATGATTGGGGTTAGAGATGAGAAAGTCTAGAGGTTACAAGTTCAACTAGGAAGAGCATTAGCGAGTATCACCACAGACTTAGGTGATTTGTGGCACAGGAGGATGTAACACATTCATTTTGGTGCTTTGGGGCATTTGAGGGTGGCATTCACTAGATTGCCTAATATTACAACTGAGAGGCATGACCCTTGCAAGGGTTGTGCATTGTGCAAGTATGCCTGGAAACCATTTCCATCTAGCAAGCACATGTCCAAGGGAGTATTGGATTTGATCCACTCTGACATATGTGGGTCGATGAGTGTGGGGTCAGTGAGTGGCTCCAAATACTTTCTCTTGTTTATTAATAACTACTCCAGGAAGACATGGATTTACTTTCTAAAGACCAAGGATGAGGTCTTTGGGAGGTTTCAAGATATTTGGTGGAAAACCAGATTGGGAAGAAGATTTTGGTCTTAAGATTAGATAATGGGGGAGAGTACACCTCCAAGGAGTTCGAGGATTATTGCACAGCAATGAGGATTAAGAAGGTGCTCATGGTTCCTTACAATCCTCAACAGAATGGAGTGGCCGAGAGAAAGAACAAGATTATGGTTGGAGCAGCACAAGCTATGATTCATGATCAGGGATTGCTAGTGTTCTTATGGACAGAGGCGAGTAGTGTTGCAGTATATTTGCAAAATAGGAGTCCCCACATAGTTTTGGGGAAACAGACACCTGCGGAGACATTTTTAGGTACTAGGCCAGATGTGAGACATCTTCCCATTTGGGGCAGCGTATGCTACTGTCATGTCCCTTCAGAGAAAAGGAAAAATATGGACCCCATGACAGTAAAGGGGATACTTGTTGGCTACAGGGATGTTTCCAAAGCTTACAGGATTTATGTTCCTACACACAAGAAGGTCATTGTATGTAGATATCTATAGTTCGAGGAGGAACACGCATTAAGGAGATCGAGCAATTTTCCAGCAAGTGGAGAGAACCAACATGAATTGAGCACAAGAGTCCAGGAGGAGGAGGCACAAAGTCAGAAGATAGGATTGTAGGAGTAGACACAAGATACATGTGTTCAGAGGGAGACTGTTGGATAGGATCATCATGAGCGAGTCTATGAGGAGGAGCAGCATGATGAAGTTCCCCAAGAGAAGATTACTAGGCCATGGCCTAAGTGGTACAAGTCCACAGTCAGGGGTTCTAGGTTGGCAGGGCTTCTAGAGAGGGACTTCAAATGAAGCAAACAACCAAAGAGACCTGGATATATGGAATTGATGACTCAACTCATTGATGTTGAGCCTTCCAGTTGTGAGAGTGTTTCCTGGCATAAGGTGTCACAGGGGACCATGATGGAGGAATATGCCTTCATTATGAAAAATGATGTATGGGAGGTAGTTCTGAGGCTAGAGGATAAAAAGATGGTTAGATCCAAGTGGATCTACAAATTTAAGCATGCAATAGATGGAAGCGTGGAAACTTACAAATCTTGCTTCTTGGCCAAGGGGTTTTAACAGCAAGAGGGAGTTGATTATGAGGAGACGTTCGCTCCTGTGGCTAGGTATTCTTCAATCAGAGCAGTCATTTCATTGGCAGCAAGGAAGGGATAGCATAATCATTAGATGGACATGAAGACTGCCTTCCTCAATGGAGTTGTAGAGGAGGAGGTAGATGTTGAGAAACCTGAGGGATTTGAGGTTAGTAGAAGAGAGACACATGTGTGCAGATTGAGGAGAGCCTTGTATGGATTCAAGCAGGCACCCCCGGCATGGTACTCAAGGATTGATAGCTACTTGAGAGAGATGGGCTTCCAGTGGAGTGAGGCAGATCCAAACTTCTACTTTCTTGCAGGGGAGAAGCCTTTTATACTAGTGCTATATGTAGATGACCTATTTCTCACTGGAGATGAGAAACTAATAGTAGATTTCAAAGTCAACATTCCAACAAAATTTGAGATGAAAGACTTTGGGTTTATGCACTATTTTCTAGGGTTGGAGGTGTAGCAGATGGATGGGTGTTTCTTCCTTATACAGGGGAAGTATGCAGTAGAGATTTTACGCAGGTTCAGGATGATGGACTGTAGGCCCATGTCCATGCCTCTAGTCACAAACTGGAGGAATATTGATGCATCATATTCAAAGACAATAGACCACATTGTCTGTCATCAATTGATTGGATCGCTCATGTATTTGGTGAATACTCAACCAGATATCAGCTTTGTAGTAAACTCTTTGAGTCAATTCACAGTGAAACCTCGAAGAGTACATTGGATTGTTGTGAAGCATGTTCTTAGCTATCTTAGAGGAAAATTGGAGTACGGGCTATTGTATGAGTGCAGTGGTGGAGTGAAATCAACAGGTTTTACAGATGTTGATTTGGCAGGATATGCAGAGGACAGGAAGAGTACTTCAAGTTGTTTCTCTAACATTGGTTCGGGCATCATTTCTTGGTTCAATAGGAAGCAGAGATTAGTGGCATTGAGCTCTGTTGAGCCAGAGTACATGGCAACATGTGAGGCACTGTGGCTAAGGAATTTAATTTTGGGCCTTTTCAGGAAGGAGCTAGAAGCTAATGTGATTCACTGTGACAATCAAAGTTGCATCAAGATCTCTAAGAATCTGGTGTTTCATGATCATAGCAAGCACATCGATATCATGTATCACTTCATCCGATATTATGTACAGATAGGAGCTGTGAGGCTTGATTACATACAGACTGAAGTTCAAGAAGTTCGATAAATTCAAAGATCAAACATATTTACTAAGGCACTGAGAAGACAGAAGTTCGAGAAGTTCAGAGATCAGAGGGGGTTCAGACAAAATCCCTTCCTCGCTAAGAGGGAGTGTTGATATTTGTAGCAAGGAAGGTCTTCCATCATCACTACAACTTCCTAGCATGATGGAGGACAATGAAACGTAGGCTAAGTCGATTAATTAAATGTTGTCCTAAGTCTAACTTAGAAAAAGCATTGTTGATGTGTTATAATATTTAGTTAACTTTATTGGGTGCCTTTTCTAAGGTTAAAGTGAAAAATAATTTAAGTTATGGTCTTTTAATCTTGACCATTGATCTCATCTTCATGGAGAGAGGAGATCTTAGTCCTCCATCACTTTGGAGATTAGGGTTTCACTCACTCAACTAAGTATATTAGCAGATCGACTTGGCTGGGGGTTGCACTTGAGAAAGATGATTTGATTTCAGAGAGAGATTGAATTGCGGGTTTGCTGGGAGAGTTTTACAGGAGGACAAAGGAGACATTGACTGGTGAATGGACTCATTTCTTCACCAAATCGCATAGGTATACTTCAGATTTGGCAGGGTTGTGAAGACTGATGCAGGGGTGACGCAGAAGGGTTGTACGATTATGCAGAGGCTCACCTTTCTTGCTTCTGTTTTGTTTTGGGAGGTTTTGGAGGATTCTAGGAGGGTCGGACGATTCTCTTGAGGAGAGTTTTGCTGAATTTGTTTAACTAATAACTGAGGCCGATTTATCATTGTAAGAGATCTCTATATTTTCCTGCATATTAATAAAAATCCATAGATTTGTTGCACCAGTTTTCCCATCTTGGGTTTTTCCGGGGACTATTGTCCAAAAATAAGTGTGTACATTTGATGTGATTGTTGTCTACTATTACTTTCAGTTCTTGGTAATTTATTTTTTTTGTGTATTTAATTTATTGTGAAGAAAAACCATGAATAATCAATTAAAATTAATTTTGATTGGTTTAAAGTGTACTAGGTTTTATAAATTTCACATGGTTCATCCCTAACACTGTTTTTTTCTCTTTTTACAATAAGTTTTTGGGTCGGCATTTTGGTTCCATTCAATTCCTGATATCAGAGTGGGTGTGAACATTCTCTACTCATTTCATTGTTGTTTTTAGTGTTTTTTTATTGGTTGTTCATGTTGATATTTCCGTGTTAGACTTGGTGTGCAAAACAAACCCTAACTAAAGGAATATTGGGTTGTTTCATTGTATTTTGTTGGCTATAAAGGCACTTTAATAGGGTCGTTTGTGCCTATGTTATGCACTAATTAAACCATTCTTTTCCATTGAGATTGGCATGCTCAACATTAGGGTTTACTTGCTTATTTTCTCATCATTTATTCCATATTTCTCTAAAGCTACATGTTGGTAGCATCACTATTTTATGACTGTAGAATGAGGGTTTCGAACTTGATTTGTCAGCAACAATTTCGAGATTTTCACTAGTGGCATCATTTTTTTGAGACTGGAAATATGATTTCTAGATTTGATTTTTCGTTGGTGGCATCATTTTTTTGTGATTGTGGAACTGGGGTTTCAAGATATGATTTTTTAGAAGCAGTTTTAAGAGATTTTTGGCTAGTGGCATTGACCTAAGGACTGCAGAACTAGGGTTCCTAGATTTGACTTTTCAGCAATAGTTTTTGGATATTTTTGGCTAGTGGTATTACCCTAACAGTTGTAGAACTAGGGTTTCTAATATCATATATTGTTTAAGGTTTCCTAGGGTTTTATCCTATGTTTTAACCCAACTTCAAGGTCTCACTACAACAATTTCTAGCCTTGCACTTTGCATATAGGTTTGATCTATTGTGGCAAACCATTGATCAAGGTCAGACTTCCTCATTTTTTCATTTCAATTTTTTTGGATCAATTACATGGACCCATATTTTGGTAAAGTGTCGATATGATCCTTCTAGTATAAATGTTATTCTTGATGGAGATTTTATTCACAGTCCACTTGGATCGTTCCCTCTACTTCTTTTTGAGGATTATTCCAATAGTGCAAATATGGTGGTGCACTTTGTATATTGGGCCATAGGCATGTCAAGAGGTGAGTCTATGGTGGATGCATGTTTGGGGTGCTCCACAAAAGTTACAAAAGATGTTACGACGGACAAGTCTTAGTGTGATGAATATGTGTATGAGTGTCTTGGTGAGGTGAGGCGAGTTGTGTAACTCTACCCAAGTTGTAAATCGAGCTGATAGTGCTCATATTGTAACATTTTTGCAATAATAAGACTTAGCCAGGTGTTAGGAACAATCTGTGTCTCCCACACTATATATTTGTTTCTCTTGCTTGTCTCACAAGTGATCTCTTCATTTCATGGATGCATGCTTATATATGTCTAAGTGTTAAGTTGTGAATAATTATCTAAGTATACAAGAGTTGCACTAGAGTAGAAGTGGGACTCATCGGTAGTCTAAAATGGAGTACGAGTATGCTCTAGGTGAAGAGGCATAGACTAGACGAAGTATCCTTGGTGTTGCCAAGCATCCAAGTGAGAAACGTCACAGTGTCACATGCCCTTAAGAGGTGCATGATCACAATATTCGACTAGGCACATTGTGGGGATGTGACAAGTGGTATTAGAGCTTGAAGAACACTCTACTACTATGGTGGTGATAGTGGTGATAGAGCGCAACATGAAGGAAATTCGTTGCGAAGACAATTCAGTGGGAACATTCATAGACTTGGTGCACTGTTCGATGGAGCAAACTAGTTCATCATAGAATTTGCATCAGACTTACGATAAAGGTTTTCTTGACAATGCAGTGGAAGGTTGATATGGGCGCACACCTTGTATAGGCCGAGAGCAAAGTTTGTGGTGAAACAAAGCACTTGGGCAAGGTGGGTGATTATAGAACCTGTCACAGACTTGATGGTAGAGACAGTTTGGTCATAGACTCATTTGGTTTGATGTGTGAAGGATGTAAGTGTTGGACATGTTGTGGATGCCTTGAAGAGATCAGGCACATAGTTCGTTGGGTAAACCAAGCACTTGGGCGAAGCAGATGAATACAATATTTGTTGCACAACTTGTCACATATCTAACCACAGAAGTGAGTGCAGAGAGTGATCACAGAAGTGATCACGAAGGGGATCAATTTTGGGTGCAACAAGTTGAATCACTTGGGTGAATGACTTGAGGAAACCTAGAGGATCTCTGCAACAGGTAGTTGGTTGGGCATTTTTCCATCATGACATCTTCGTGTTGTGCAGTGTTGTGAACAACGAATGAGTTGAGTTGGGTTTTTGCATGAGTGGGTGACAACAAATTTTGGATGAGGTAACTCTTCGTAGGGTTACAACATTCAGTTAACAACAATATCACTTGATAGTTGGGCGGTGTGTGCATGGTGCCTTGAAGCGGAAGCAGTCAAATTGTGGAGATGGCAAGACATTGGAGATGAGTTGGACTAGTTCATTGTGGTGAGATCGGAA
>CBVK0101646076.1:0-24944 GCA_900067695.1 Picea abies
AATACCCTTCTAGTAGATTCAACCATTTGTCTACAACATATATGTCTATTTGACCTTCAAATATAGGAATATCAAAGTTGATTTGTACCTTGAAGGGGGCGGCACCTCAGTTTGAAGAAGATGTGTCACATGTCGATAGTCGTCGAAGGATTTGCGCAAAACTATTCATCATCTCGTTCCTCTATTGTGTGAGGGCTTCCTCAAGCAACATTTTGAAAGGATCCCATGTCCCGTCGTCTTTCTTTTTTCCCACGATGAGAGGTCACTTGGGCGTGCAAGAGATTTTGTCCTCAAGAGAAACAAGCTCAAGACCCAATTCTTTATACCCTGACCTCATAAGGGATATGAATTAAGAACGACAAGGAGCATGCCGCTCTGATACCACTGATCTAGATTTTATGAGCAGAATGAAATGAATACAAATTATTAAAAGATGTTTAACACAGAATAATAGAGATACAATAAAACTGGTTTCTATTCAATAAGGAAAAAAGTTGAAACTGTAAAATGCAGTGGAAAACAAGCTTGTTGGAATGAGCGCAACAGTCACATCTCTGAGAACAGATGTGACTGTTGCGCTCATTCGCAAGAAGATGATTACAATGAGGCTCTTAAGGCCTTTTTACAATAAACATGAATGTCAAAACCCTAAACATCCAAAAACCTAACCCTAGGAGATGAAGCACCAAAAGTCATGTGGGTCTCGTTGGGGTAAGCTAGTACATCAACTTCCCGGGGTCGTAACTTTTGCATACGATCTTTGTTTTAGGCACACGATATCCCGTTGGAAAGGTCTATTTGAGGACTACACATGTTGTCGTCAGACTCCACCTATGTTTATATTTTCATTGTGGCGAGCCCTAAAAACGTTGTTTAGGGCCTCAAAACGGCCCCGGAAGTCGAGGACCCAAAAACTAGGAAAAAATTGCCAAACTGGAAAACTGTCAAAATGAGCCAGTTGGAATAGGTGGGAGGCCACCAACATCCATATGGATCAAATATTACCTCCAAATATAGCATATAATTGCCAGCTAATCCGCATGGTGGTTTGGCCGACCTGGCTTATATATTGGGCATGCATTTTGAGTTGCACACAGTCCAAGGGCATGCATCCCAAGGCATAGAGTCTGATACTACACGTATCCTGAGATAGGGCATGGATTTTGAGATGGTACAGAGTGTACGGAAGTATGTGCAAGTACAATATTAATTTTGTGTTGCATCATAAAGCATGCCAAATGGTACCTTGATGGAATTTCAAGTGTTTTGTATCAATTCTACATGATTTTTCGCAAGGATCGTGAATATGAGGTTTTTTTTTGTGATTTGAGGTCATTTGTAAGACTTTATACTCGATTTTTCATAAATGGTCATTTAATGCATTGGTTTACGTGTCGAAGAGCGTGAAATTGAGCTAGTTTGAAAATTGGTCGACTTTATAGTCAAAAGTTTTAGAATTTCACAAGGATTTCAATTATGAACTCTATTTTTGCATTTGAGTAGTGGATTTTTAGAGCATCCTCAAGATTGACATATTTGGTCCATTTACATGGTATTTTTGGGTATTTTGGGATGAAGATAAGCAGTTTAAATGTTTTAAAAGGAACTTAAAGTTGAAACAAAATATGTTATCAACATTGTGATTTGAGTTATTTTATGTCATCTCATTTCCACTTCAAGATAATCTTTAGTTTTATGAGTTTTGGGTACAAAGCACATCCTAAAAATTTTGCAATCCCTCAATAGATCCTAGAAATTATATGAAAACAAGTTAGATACTGCATGTATATATTTTCAAGAATAAGTGGTGTCTAAATATTTTTGGATCAAGTTGGTATTAGAGCTAGTTTTGACATGTTTTGCAAGTTGTTGATGCGATGAGATCTTAAACTCAAGTTGGTGAAGATCTTGAAGGTTCTTTTCAAGGAAACAAGATGAGTAAGGTTCTTCTGAAGCTGCGACTGCAGAAGAACATTAATTGACAAATATAGAGAAATAATTTTGAGTTAAGAATGCAGTTTCAAGCTCTTGAGGAAGAGAAGCAAAGTTTTCTAGATCGAATGCTAAGTCATGAAAAATTCCATATGACTAGTTTTCATGCATTAGAGAGAAAGTTGCATATGGCACCATCAATCAGTAATGTTGGACAAGCAGAGAATAAGACAGTCTCTCCTGCACTATCTCCTTCAAAGAACATGATTGAGAAAGAAGACTTTGTTAATGTTTATGCCATTATTATAGTTCTTTGCATTTCATAAGATAAGAGCATAATAAGAACAAGATCACTAAGAAATTCACATTCATAAGAGACAACATTTATCCTGGGAAACCCTCTAGGGGAAGAAAACCCAGCAAAAACTCCCTTATCATAAATAGCTTATACAATGTTCAAGAGATAACTCAAACCAATACAGAAAGTCTTCTCCAAGAGATGTGCCACTCTTCTCCCTCTCTCCAACTGGTAATTGTAGCTTGCCTCATAAGAGAATGAGCAAGTGAGTTGTGTGTTTGAAGTGAGGCGCTAGCCTCTTATTTATATCAGACTGGAACGTGTGAAAGGTCACAACTGGCAGGGCCGACCTCTCACTCTAGGTGGGTAAACTGACGTTTAATTAATTCTAGGTCTTCCATTATAACTGTTGGGGCCGACTTCTTATTTTGCACATTGTAATTGTCCGATGACCAATCCGATAATAATGACATGATTAATTCGCAATGGGGATTTAATCCAATAATAAAATAATAATAAGAATGCTCTTCGCAGTTACATTATTTCAACAGACTCTTTAAATTCCCATCAAGATGGAGAGTGCTCAAAGGTAGTTGAAGAAAAGAGAACCTCGGATGAAGAAGTCCTACATCAACAATTGGCCTTACCTTCCAGTTCAGAGAAGAGTAACATGTGTAAGGCATCTTCAGAGAAAGATGTGCATCCTACAGGAGAAGGACAGTTTGTGCCAATAAAACCCTCCAAGCAGAAGGAGGTAGATCATTTCTCATGTCAGAGGAAAAGGAGGAATGATAAGAAGGGATCGTGGAACAAGATGTTCTTCTCTTGTTGTGGTAAGAGTGGACACCATATTAAGAAGTGTTGGACACTTTACCTGCACTTGTGTCCGAAGCAGAACTTGAATGATGTGAAGGCACTTGCAAGAAGACAAGTGGCAGCTCCAGATGAAGTCAATGGTCTTAACTAAAAGTCTTGGAAAAGAATACTTTCTGATGGTTGGTATTGACAAAGTGATATATGAAGACATTGAAGAATGGTTCGTGGAAAGTGGCTCATCTCGCCACATGAACGGGATGAGATCAATATTTTTTACTTTCTCAGAGTTCGACATAGATTGCTTTGTGGAATCTGGAACCAATACCACAAAAGCAATAAGGTGGTATGGATATGCAAGATTCCAGCTCGAGACGAGAGGATTTCTGGGAATAGAGAATATGTTCTATGTCCCAGAATTAAAGGTAAACATGCTCTCAATTGCATCATTTGAAGATGATGGCTATATAGTCGCATTCCAAAATGGACGAGTACTTGTGTATTCAAGGGAAGATACTCCAGACAGAGAAATAGTGCTTGATATCTGCAAGGAGAGGTTATACAAGTTACTTGGAAGACCGATAGTTTGCTCTAATGGTTATTTGGATTTAGCATCAGATTTTGCATCAAATTCAATGTCATATTCAACATCAGTGTTAGAGGCATTGTCAGAGGTCGGAAGTTGCGAGACTCCTCCTAGTGCACTAGGGAGAATGAGTCCATAAGTAAACCATCTTTAAATTTTGTAAATATTTATATTTGTAAATATAATATGCATGTATGTAAATCTCCCAGAGTCTATTAGAAGGCTTGTAAGCCACTCATTGTAAATTATAAGGGTGGAAGGAATTTTGTAAAGAGAGTTTCTATATTGCCACTTATATGTTGTAAAGAGTGAGAGTAATCTCGTTATAGATTTCTAGATAGTCACCTTTACAGTTTGTTATAGAGTGAGAAGAATCTCGTTAAAGAGATTTATGGATAGCTGCCTATACATATTGTTTTATAGTGAGAGGAATCTCGTTATGAAGATTTCAATGCTTCTAGACAACAATATGGACAATTGTATTGTCTTGTAATCAAATAAGGAGATACATATGTATCAAATTGTCTTAGGCAACATTCTTGATTCTAAAGAACTGAAAACGAAGGAATAGAAGGATGTAGGCAGTTGCACCATGTAGTTCAAGAGTGGAAAGAGCATCAAAGTAATGCAAAACTTTCTAGAGCTGGTAAAGGAGAAGTGGTCCTCTTCAAAGAATAAGAAGCACGTAAAGGTGCATGATATAAGCATCTTTAAATACTATGTCATGTTTGTATGATGGGTACCTTGAACAGAAGCAATCAAGGCAGGTACAGATGATAACAGTACAAGCAAAATTGTTTTCCCAAGGCAGGAGTGACAATGAACAAAGTATTTATTCAAGGACTTCTACATATACATAAAGTAGAATAGAGAGTCCAAATGGGAAAAGCATAGATCAACACTCAACTTGGTTTCATATTGGTCAAGATGGGAGTGGATGTTGAAATACAAATATAGGTATAGTAGAGATTCAGTGAACGAGACTTTTGTTGTTAGGGAATCTATAATCCAAAACCAGAGCTATATATATATTAGCTACAGTGCCAAAGGCCAGAGTTGGAGCTATATTCCAGAATAAGCCAGAACCAGAGCTACATATATCATATTAGCTATAGAATTAGAGGCCAGAGTCGGAGCTATATTTCAGAGAAGCACACAAAAGTGAACTAATTCAGTACCTGAGATCAAAGACCCAAATTGAAGACTTAATTCCAAAACAATAAGTAAGATGGAAGAGTGAAGAAGCTCCATCACTAAGTTATTGATCAGAGCATTTCAGTAAGATGGAAGAGTGAGTTAGAGTTATCATCACTAAGTTGCTGAGTATCTATACTCTTGGAGGTCCAAAAGTTCGTCAGTGGGAAGGTGTGAACTAGGACATCATTGCGTAGAGCTCGTTGTCAGTTTTCCAACCACGCAAACGGTTCGTCAAACAGAGCTTGTATGCAAAAGTTATGGGCAGTCAAAGTTCAAGTCAACCAAGTCAAAGTCAAAAGTCAAAGGGGTGAAAAGGACACATGGCATGTCCGTACAGTGACACGTGGCATGACCATACAGGTGACGTGGCCACACCTCAAGGTGCCATGTGGACTGATTTATAACCACAACCACCAAATATGCGTATGGAAGGGGAATCAAACCCCGATCTCCGCTATAATAGTGGAGGGTTTTAACCAACTCACCCATGCCTCCAGATTTGTCGGAGATTCCCGCCAAATATAACATATAGTTGCCAACTAATCTTCATGGTGGTTTGGTCGACCTAGCCTATATATTAGGCACGCATTTTGAGTTGCACACATTCCAAGGGCATGCATCCCGAGGCACGGATTCCAAGTTGCATGGATCTTGAGGCAAGGCATGGATTTCAAGATGGTATGGATTGTAGGGAAGTACATGCAAGTACAAGCTTAATTTTGTGTTGCACCATAAAGCATGCCAAATGGTACCTTGACGGAATTTCGAGTGTTTTATATCAATTGTGCACGATTTTTCGCAAGGATCATGAATATGTGGTTTGTTTTTTATGATTTGATGTCATTTGTAAAAATTTATGCTCAATTTGTCATTAATGGGCATTTAATGCATTAGTTTACGTGTCGAAGAGTATGAAATTGAGATAGTTTGGAAATTGGTCAACTTTATAGTCAAAAGTTTCAGAATTTCACAAGAATTTCAATTATGAACTTTGTTTTTGCATTTGAGTAGTGTATTTTTGGAGCATCCTCAAGATTGGCTTATTTGGTCCATTTACATGGTATTTTTGGGTGTTTTTGGATGAAGATAAGCAGTTTAATTGTTTTGAAAGGAACTTAAAAATGAAAGAAAATATGTTATCAGCATTGTAATTTGAGTTCTTTTATGTCATCCCATTTCCACTTCAAGATAATATTTAGTTTTATGAGTATTTGATAAAGAACACATCATCAAAATTTTGCAATCACCTCAAGATCCTAGAAATTATACGAAAACAAGTTAGATATTGCATGTATATATTTTCAAGAAAAAGTGGTGTCTAAAGATTTTCAGATCAAATTGGTATCAAAGCTAGTTTTGACGTGTTTTGCAAGTTGTTGATGTGATGAGATATCAAGCTCAAGTTGGTGAAGATCGTGAAGGTTCTTTTCAAGGAAACAAGATGAGTAAGGTTCTTATGAAGTTGAGACTCCATAAGAACATTAATCGACAAATCTAGAGAAAGAATTATGAGTTAAGAATGCAGTTGCAAGCTCTTAAGGAAGAGAAGCAAAGGCTGCTAGATCGACTGCTAAGTCATGAAAATTTCCATATGAGTATTTTTCATGAACTAGAGAGAAAGTTGCAGATGGCACCATCAATCAGTAAAGTTGGACACGCAGAGAATGAGATAGTCTATTATGCACTATCTCCTTCCAAGAACATGATTGAGAAAGAAGATTCTTTATATTCCCATCAAGATGGAGAGTGCTCGAAGGTAGTTAAAGCAAAGAGAACCTCAGATGAAGAAGTCCTACATTAGCAATTGGCCTTACCTTCTAGTTCAGAGAAGAGTAACATGTGTAAAGCATCTTCAAAGAAAGATGTGCATGCTACAGGAGAAGAACAGTTTGTGCCAGTAAAACCCTCTAAGAAGAAGGAGGCAGATCATTTCTCATGTCACAGGTGTTGATTTTTCACTAAGCTAGGCTCAAGCATGAAGTTTATCCCAATTTTAGCATTTTACTTGAACCATAGACAATTGAAGTTACACAATAAACAATTTGTTGCAGTGACCAAGATCACAAGAAGAAATACCATGCACAAGTACACAAGAAGTATCTTGGGAAACCGTTCTCAACAAGGGAAGAAAACCTAGCCAATCCTTTGCTATATTCTTCAAGATATAGACCTCCCACACCATAAAGCTAGCACACAAAAGGGTGCTCACAAAACCAAGAAGACTAGTGCCCAAGAGAGGTGCGCACTTCATCCCTAGAACAAGTACTTGCTGAAATTTCCAAACTCACGTGTGTGTTTTGTGTTTCCTCAATGGGGAAATCACCTTTATTTATATTAGTCTGGACACATCAAAAGAGGTGTCTATTGGTACAACAGGGTCGACCTCAATAACTCAAAATATAATTAATAATTACCATATTAATTATTTTTTACATTAATTATATTTCACTTTATGGTGGGGTCGACCTATACCCTTTACATCATAATTAGGGTTACGGGTAATTCTGACTCTTAGACTATATAGCAAGGGATCTCACACACCCACTAGTGCTCAGCCACTAGGGGCACGTCCACCTTCAGCCACAAGGATGTCCAAGTCAACATATCTCTATCTCACTGTGTCTCACAAGAGAATCATAAGGATACACACTCACTAGTGCTCAGCTACTAGGATCGTGTCCACATGTGCACAGCCACAGGAAAATCCTACTCAACAGATCTCTATCTCACTGAGTCTCACAGGAGAATCATCTGGAGTATCACATCATCTCAATTCTTTGCATAGAGGAGAACAGTAAACCCATCACATGGGCTCCTTCACCCCTCACAGGGGTACACATCGTTTCATCTCAAACAATACACCCATCTCAGGGGCACACAACATTTCATCTTAGTCTCAAAGAGAATGACACACCTAGCTCATGGGAATCTTCCCTACACAGGGGCACACAACGTTCCATCTTTGTCTCAGAGAGGAACTACACACCCATCTCATGGGCACACCCAACTCATGGGCTCTCTCTCAGGTTGACTCACTTAGTCTGTGTCCTGGAGGATGTCTCACACTGTTGTAATCATCAACACTCCCTCTCAGCTAGGGAGGCATTCTCCATCGGGTCAAGTCTCTCACGAAAGTACTCGAACTTTCTCATGGTTGTAATCATCAACACTCCCTCTCAGCTAGGGAGGTATTCTCCACTCTCAGCTAGGGAGGTATTCTCCACCAGGCCAAGTCTCTCACATAAGTACTTGAACTTCGTCTTGGCAAGCAGTTTGGTGAAGATATCTACAATTTGCTCATGGTTGGGAAGGTACTGCACATGTACTTCTTTCCTCTGCACCATGTCTCTGATATAATGATATTTTATCTCAATGTGTTTCGATATATCGTGAAACACGGAGTTCTCAAAGAGCTTCACACAGCTCTAGTTATCACAGTGAATAATGGTAGGATCCATCTCATGATCAAATAAATATGTCATAAGCTTGCGAAGCCACACTGCTTCGCGGACTCCCACACTCAATGTTATATACTCTGCTTCTGCGGTACTCAAGGCCACAGAGCTTTGTTTCCTGCTGCACCAGGAAACCATGGCAGACCCCAAGGTAAAACAACAACTGGAGGTGCTCTTTCGGTCCATTGCACTCCTTGCCCAATCTGCAACGACATATCCTTGAAAACTCAAGTCTACACTGGAGGCATATCTCAGGCCATATCTAATTGTGCCTCGTAGGTATCTCAATACATGTTTCATTGCTATCCAGTGAGTTTGTCTCGGCTGACTCGTTGATATCAAGAATCCATCAATTTTCTCATACCAAGCATGAAGTGCTTGTTTTAGTCCATACAAGGCTTTCTTCAACCTGCACACATGAGATTTCTCGTTGTGTATCACGAATCCTTCTGGCTGCTCGATACAAACTTCTTCCTCAATCTCACCATTGAGAAAGGTTGTCTTTACATCCATCTGATGTAGTTTCCAAACCATGGATGTAGCTAGTGCAATGATAGTACGGATGGAAGTGTATCGGGCTACTGGAGAAAATGTCTCATCATAGTCAGCTCCCTCTACTTGTGAGAATCCTCTAGCTACAAATCTTTCTTTGTATTTCTTGATACTTCCATCAGCTGCATGTTTGATCTTATAGATCCACTTGGAAGTCACTACAGACTTCCCTTCTGGTCTCGGAACGATATCCCATACATCATTCTTCAAAATAGACTGATCTTCTTTTGTCATGGCATCTTGCCATACATGTTCACCTGTCGCTTCTCCATGACAAGAAGGCTCAGAATCAATGATGTGGCTCATGGCTGAAAGGTAGCTCGAAAATCTCTTTCGTCTCTTGCTCTCTCAGGATGTGACTTGAGGGGTTGTATGTCCCTCTGCCTCCTGCAGAGTTTGTCGAGCCCAGACAGGCCTTTAATGCCCTACTACAATATCTCTGGGCATATCAACTGGAGCAATTGGATCAGTTGGAACAACTGGATCAACTGGAATAATGTATGTCTCCCTCTGAACTGTTGAAGGGGGAGAAGGTATTGTCTCACTGTCAATCTCCATCTGAGATTCTCTGGATCTTTGAAAGGCTATCTCTTCTTCAAAGGTAACATCTCTGCTTATCTCAATTTGTCTCTGACCAGGGATGTAGATCCGATGTGCCTTCGAAGATTCACTGTATCCCACAAATGTACCCTTTCTCCCTGAAGGGTCTATCTTGGATCTCTTCTCTTTATGTACATCAAACTATAATGGGCACCCAAATATCCTTAAGTGTCCAATCTCAGGCTTCACTCTAGTGAAGGCTTCTTCTAGAGTTATGTTCTTCAAGATCTGGTGAGGACTCATGTTCTGAACATATATTGTTGTGATAAATGCTTCTGCCCACAGAGTCATAGGTAGACTCTGATCATGTATCATTTATTTGGTTGCCTCGATGATAGTTCTGTTCTTCCTCTCTTCAACCCCATTTTGTTGAGGGTTGTAAGGAACTGTGTACTCCCTCTTGATCCCTTCTTCAATACAGAAATTGTCGAAATCTTTGGAGGTGTACTCTCCTCCATTGTCTCATCTTAGTACCTTGATCTTTCTTTCGGTCGGGTTCTCAACCTGAGCTTTGAATTCTTGAAATTTTGCAAGGACTCCATCCTTGTTCTTAAGGAAGTAAATCCAAGTTTTCTGAGAGTGATCATCTATGAAGAGTACATAGTACAAATATCCAGGGAGGCAACAATCATTAGCCCACACACATATGAATGTATCAAGTCCAAGATTTCCTTGGATCTATTTTCACTGCTCGAGAAGGACCCTTTAACATTCTTTCCAAGAGAGCAACCCTTGCAAACACCTTTATGTTGAATCTGTATCTCTGGAAGGTATGTTACCATTTCCCCTAGAGCTGGGAGAGTTCTATAATGAATGTGATTAAGTCTCCTATGCCATAGCTCACTCAAGTTGATAGTATCATGTAACAGGGCATGGACTGGTCTGATGGTCAATCTGTATAAGTTGCGCTCTCGAACACCAATTACTTTAGCAAAATTTATATGGGAGTCCTTGTACCATGCAAGAAATCTTCCTTCAAAAAAGGTAACCTTGTAGCCTTTGTCTTCTAAGGCGGAAATGGAGAAAAGGTTCCTCTTCATCCCAGGTACATAAAGTACTTCACTTAGTTGAAGGTGCATGTCAGAATATAGTTGGAAGGTAGAAGTTCCAACCCCTTTCACATTATATCTTCCATCGTCTCCAAGGACAACATGTAGATTGATCTCTTTCTCAACAAGATTAGTCGGGTGATCTCTAAAACCGGTCATGTGCCTCGAGGCACCACTATCAATTAACCAAGAATCATCATTCGTAGGAACCATACATGAGAGTGCTGAAATGTTGATGTCTTCATCTCTCTAAAGTCTTGGCTTCCAGGAACTGTATTTGCTTGATTCATCAAGCTTGTTTTCCATCATAGTTTTGTTCATCATATTTTTTTATTCTTCACAAACCCTTGTCAACTACGCTAGAAAACCTGACGGCTAGGCTAGGCTAGCAACCTTAGGTTTTGTTGGGTTTATGACTGCCAACAATAAGCCTTGAAAATTAGAAGAACATTGATGAGCTAAAGAGCTCCTTCAATGAGCTACAGAAACCCTAATCCTGAAATTTCTGCAGAAAATTGCGAAACCCTAGAAACCCTAGGGCCAAAAATCCAAAATGCTCGAAAATGTAATCTGAAGCTTGTTGGAGGTGATTTGAAGGAGGCCATACACTCATGTACAACTTTTAGCCCCAGCGTCTAAGTTTAAGTTGACGAAACACCTCAGAAAAGGAGGGTCGTACAGAATTGCGGCAAACCCTAGAGGGTCGTACGGAACTGCAGAAGAAGAGGACAGCTTGCTTTGAATGCTTGTGCAATGGGTTCTTCAAGACCTATGTTCTTATACCATGTTGATTTTTCACTAGGCTATGCTCAAGCATGAAGTTTATTTCAATTTATTATTTTACTTGAACCATAGACAATTGAAGTTACACAATAAACAATTTGTTGCAGTAACCAATATCACAAGAAGAAATACCATGCACAAGTACACAAGAAGTATCCTGGGAAACCCTTCTCAACAAGGGAAGAAAACCCAGCCAATCCTTTGCTATATTCTTCAAGAGAAAGACCTCCCACACCATAAACCTATCACACAAAGGGTGCTCACAAAACCAAGAAGACTAGTGCCCAAGAGAGGTGTGCACTTCAGCCCTAGAAAAAGTACTTACTTAAATTTCCAAACTCACGTGTGTGTTTTGTGTTTCCTCAATGGGGAAATCACCTTTATTTATATTAGACTAGACACATCAAAAAAAGTGTCTATTGGCACAACAAGGCCGACCTCAATGGGGAAATCACCTTTATTTATATTAGACTAGACACGTCAAAAAAAGTGTCTATTGGCACAACAAGGCCGACCTCAATAACTCAAAATATAATTAATAATTACCATATTAATTAACTTTTGCATTAATTATCTTTCACTTTATGGTGTGGCCGACCTGTACCCTTTACATCACAATTAGTGTTACAGGTAAGTTTGACTCTTGGACAATATAGCAAGGGATCTCACACACCCACTAGTGCTCAGCCACTAGGGGCATGTCCACCTGTGCTCAGCCACGAGGACGTGCAAGTCAACAGATCTCTATCTCATTGCGTCTCATAGGAGAATCATCAGGATACACACTCACTAGTGCTCAACCACTAGGATCACGTCCACCTGTGCTTAGCCACAGGAACATCCTGCTCAACAGATCTCTATCTCATTGAGTGTCACAGGAGAATCATCTAATATATCACATCATCTCAACTCTTTGCATAGAGGAGAATAGTAAACCCATCACATGGGCTCCTACACCCCACATAGGGGTACACATCGTTTCATCTCAAACGATACACCCATATCATGGGCATATTCCCTTCTCAAGGGCACACATCGTTTCATCTCAGTCTCAGAGAGAACGACACACCCAGCTCATGGGCATATTCCCTACACAGAGGCAGATGACATTGCATCTTCCTCTCAGAGAGGAACTACACACCCATCTC
This sequence comes from Picea abies, assembly GCA_900067695.1. NCBI lineage: Eukaryota > Viridiplantae > Streptophyta > Pinopsida > Pinales > Pinaceae > Picea > Picea abies. The sequence continues at coordinate 12,414 of CBVK0101646076.1, forward strand.
ATGGGCACACCTAACTCATCGGATCTCTCTCAGGCCGACTCACTCAGTTTGTGTCATGGAGGATGTCTCACGCAACTCTAATCATCAACAAGAGGAAAAAGAGGAATTATAAGAAGGGATCGTGGAACAAGATGCTCTGCTCTTATTTTGGTAAGAGTGGACACCAGATTGAGAAGTGTTAAACACTTTACCCGCACTTATGTCCAAAGCAGAACCTGAAGGATGTGAAGGCACTTGAGAGAAGACAAGCAACAGCTCCAGATGAAGTCAATGGTCTTACTAAAAGGCTTGGAAAAGAATACTTTATGATGGTTGGTCTTGGAAGAGTGATATATGAAGACATTAAAGAATAGTTCATGGAAAGTGGCTCATCTCTCCATCTAACCAAGATGAGATCAATATTTTTGACTTTATCAGAGTCTGACATAGATTGCTTTGTGGGATCTGGAACTAATACCAAACAAGAAATAAGGGGGTATGGATATACAAGATTCCAGCTTGAGTCGGGAGGATTTATGTGAATAGAGAATATGTTGTATGTCTGAGACTTAAAGGTAAACCTACTCTCAGTTGCATCATTTGAAGATGATGGATATATAGTTGCATTCCAGAATCGCCAAGTACTTGTGCATTCAAGGGAAGCTACTCTAGACACAACAATAGTGCTTTGTATCTGCAAGGAGAGGTTATACAAGTTATTGGGAAGATTGATAGTTCGGTCTAATGGTTATTTGGATTCAACATCAAATTCTGCATCAAATTCAATGTCATATTCAACATCAACATCAGAGGCATTGTCAGAGGTCGGAAGCTGTGAGACTTCTCCCAGTACACTGGGGAGGATGAGTCCATAAGAAAACCATCTTTAAAATTTTGTAAATATAATATGCATATATGTAAATCTCCTGACGTCTTTTAGAAGGCTTGTAAGCCACTCATTGTAAATTATAAGCGTGGGAGGAATTTTGTAAAGAGATTTTCTATATTGCCACCTTATATGTTGTAAAGAGTGAGAGTAATCTCATTAGAGATTTCTATATAGCCACCTTTACACTTTGTTAAAGAGTGAGAGGAATCTCGTTAAAGATATTTTTGGATAGCCGCCTATACATATTGTTTTACAGTGAGAGGAATCTTGTTATGAAGATTTCAAAGCCTCTAGACAACAATATGGACAATTGTATTGTCTTTTAATCAGCTAAGGGGCTACATAAGGATACAATTGTCTTAGCCAACATTATTGATTGTGAAGAACTGGAAGCGAAGGAAAAAAAGGATGTAGGCAGTTGGAACATGTAGTTCAAGAGCAGAAAGAGCATCAAAGTAATGCAAAACTTTCTAAAGCTGGTAAAGGAGAAGTGATCCTCTTTAGAGAATAAGAGGCACGTAAAGGTGCATCCTATAAGCATATTTAAATACTATGTCATGTTCGTATGATGTATACCTTGAACATAAGCAATTACGACAGTTATAGATTATAACAGTACAGGCAAAATTGTTTTCCCAAGGCAGGAGCGACAATGAACAAAGTAGTCATTGAAGGACTTCTACAGATACATCAAGCAGAACAGAGAGTCCAAATGGGCAAGGCATAGATCATCATTTGACTGGGTTTCATATTGGTCGAGATAGACTATATTCCATAGAAGGAGATGGGAGTGGATGTTGAAATACATATACAGGTATAACATAGATTCAATTAACAAGACTTTTGTTGTCAAGGAATCTATAAGCCAGAACCAGAGCTATATGTATTAGCGACAGTGTCAAAGGCTAGAGTCAGAGCTATATTCCAGAATAAGCCAGAACCGGAGCTATACATCATATTAGCTACAAAGCCAGAGGCCAAACTCAAAGCTATATTCCAGAGAAGCAAACAAAAGCACACTAATCTAGTACTTGAGATCAAAGACCCAAAATGAAGACTTAATTCCAAAAGAATAAGTAAGATGGAAGAGTGAAGACGGTTCATCACTAAGTTATTGATCAAAGCATTTCAGTAAGATGGAAGAGTGAGTTAGATTTATCATCACTAAGTTGTTGATTATCTATACTTTTGAAGATTCAAAAGTTCTTCAATGGGAAGGTGTGATCCAGGAGGATCTGAAATGCTCGCAAAGGTCTAGAAGGATCTAGAATGCTCACAGAGGTCCTAGGGGATCCATAAATGCTTAAAATTTGACCATCTCAAATCATCTCAAAAACAACATCATTGCGTAGATCTCGTCGCCATCTTTCCAACGATGTAAACAGTTCGTTAAACAGAGCTTGTATGAAAACGTTATGGGCAGTCAAAGTTCAAGTCAACCAGGTCAAAGTCAAAAGTCAAAGGGGTAAAAATGACACGTGACATGTCTGTATAGTGACACGTGGGATGATCGTATAGGTGACATGGCCACACCTCAAGGTACCACGTGGAATTTTCTTACAACTGATTGGGTAACAAAGGCGGTTCAATCACGGGTTGACAAGTGGCAACCAAGTGGTCCATTGGTTTGTTGACATGTGGCAGAGGTTAGCCAATAAGAGGCTGCCACGTGGCAACCCCTCATTGGCCAGTAATGGTTTATGTGTGGTAAAATTATTATGGAGTCCGAGGGAATCGACCCCATGACCTCCATAAGCCTCTGCACCTTAACAAAATCCCCACAACCATCGCACCACACAAAGGTTCTTAATATATATGTGGAAAATAATATATAAAGGTTGTATTAAAGTTTCATTTGGGGAGGAAAGGGGCCAAGGGATAGCCCCCAGCTCCTGGTCCTTACCATATACCACACGACCTGAACCATAGCTTGGAAGGGCTTAAGACAAATATGGCACGAGAGTGTTTGGCATATATATATATATTATACCATATTTATGAAACGAATGTATATATATAGTTTCAAAAACTATATAACAAACCAACCACTCCACGGATTTATAACCCCAACCAACAAATATGCGTATGGAAGGGGAATCGAACCCTGACCTTCACTATAATAGTGGAGGGTTTTAACCAACTCACCCACGCCTCCATATTTGTCGAAGATTTCCTCCAAATATAGCATATAGTTGCCAGCTAATCTGCATGGTGGTTTGGTCGACCTGGCCTATATACTGGGCTTGCATTTCGAGTTGCACACAATCTAAGGGCATGCATCTCGAGGCACAAAGTCTTAGATTGCACAAATCTCGAGACAAGGCACGGATTTCGAGATTATACGGATTGTATAAAAGTACATGCAAGTATAAGCTTAATTTTGTGTTGCATCATAAAGCATGCCAAATGGTACCTTGATGGAATTTCAAGTGTTTTATATCAATTATGCACGATTTTTCACAAGGATCATGAATATGAGGTATGTTTTTATGATTTGAGGTCATTTGTAAAACTTTAGGTTCAATTTGTCATTAATGGGCATTTATTGCATTGTTTTGCGTGCTGAAGAGCGTGAAATTGAGCTAGTTTGGAAATTGGTGACTTTATAGTCAAAAGTTTCATAATTTCACAAGGATTCAATTATGAACTCTGTTTTTGCATTTGAGTCGCAAATTTTCGGAGCATCCTCAAGATTGGCTTATTTGGTCCATTTTCATGGTATTTTTGGGTATTTTGGGATAAAGATAAGCAATTTAATTGTTTTGAAAGGAACTTAAAGATGAAACAAAATATGTTTTTTTTTTACGAAAACGGTTATGTTGAATTAATCGGCACTCTGGCTAGCCAGACTTAGAGAGTTACAAATTCAAAGAAGGTTGGTGACCTCTAATAGTGCTACCGACCTTCTTGTGAATGTCTTGAGAGACCATTCCCCTCTTTTCCTTGATCTAATTCGAGAATATGACAAGTAGTGCATACATGAGTAAATTCTCACAAATTGTGAGCATAGCAAAAGACAGAAGCAAATCATTAAATCTGGGGGGATGATATTTTCCCCTTAATGTAGGGGTCCAGCTTTTTCTGAGATCCTAAAGAAATGTTGGAGGCCGCCTCCTTTTCTCTGCGCGCTTTGTTGGTCTTTCGCCCTCGGGTAAGAGGTGGAGACGGGGCTGTATTGTCATCAGGTTCAGAAGATCCCCCAGAGCCGCTAGAGGGGACTGTAACCACCAGACCTGCATGGGTATAGGGTTCCGGTTCTGAAGCCCGGATTTCTCTTGCTGCTTCGGAAGTTGGGGGGGTGGATTCCGGAAGGCTTTCGTCTGCCGGAGGATCTTCCTGGTCTGTTGTTGCTAGGGCGGCGTCTTCCTTCAGCGCATCAAAGCTGTTTTTATTTTCTAAAGTTGCCTCCCAAAATATGTTATCAACATTGTAATTTGAGTTATTTTATGTCATATCATTTCCACTTCAAGATAATCTTCAGTTTTATGAGTTTTGTGTAAAGAGCACATCATCAAAATTTTGCAATCACCTCAATAGATCCTAGAAATTATACGGAAACAAGTTAGATACTGCATGTATATATTTTCAAGAATAAGTAGTGTCTAAATATTTTCGGATCACTTTGACACCACAACGGTGAAATTTCTATCGGTTGGCTTTGAACTCTCTCACATAGCTCAACCTATAATTATTGGATAGGAAAATGACAATATAGTTTTCCAAAGCACAACAATCCATTTTCAACTAGCAACGTTATTCCTCTAAGCATGCACAACACATGGAAAGGAGATCCCTTCTCTACTACACAGTGCCTCGGTTAGTCCCCTTTCCATGTAATGCATTGGTTTGGTAAAGGGAATTTCTTCTACTGGTAACTAAGGATTTCTATATGTGAGAAATAGCTTATATTTCCTTCAGTGTTCACATGTAATTATGGTTAGGATGTTTCACATGTGTGTGGCAAAAATTTTCAAAGGATAATGCATGCAAGCAAAGGTATGGTAGCCTGCGAGAAAACAAGAATGAACCTAAAGAACAATGAATGGGAAAAAATATTGCATGCCCAAAATCATTGGTAATATACTCCATGCCAAGAAGACACCAGTTGCCTTTACAAGAAGTCCATGCATCCCTCTCTTGGACTGTTATTTCCCAAGGTTGGTCAATAATTGATTGACATAGATAAAGGTTGGAGAAATTAGGATAAAGTCTGGGAAACAATAAAATATTTTTAATTTTCTCATATCTCGATATGCCCCCTTTCTTCCCCTCTCATGGATTCATAACCCCATTTTATATTCACTTGTAGCATTTTGCAGTTTTAATATTATAATTGTAATGTACCTACATACAACACTAAAATACATTTTGAGGATGGTTACCCACTTAGTGAATAGTCAATGTACAATGTCATGCTTCAACATAAATCACATATGTATAGGCTTATACCTGATCAATCATTAACATACACATTATTTATCTCATATAATCTAGGGGTTAATACATGGTATTTAATCAATGTTGTTTCCTTCTGTTGTAGATGTGAGCCCTAGGGGTGGCATGATTTTCGATGACATGATTGATTTTTTGATTAGGTTCAAAAAGTGTGCCTCTAAATACACCCCCTCATCTCCATTTTGACCTAGGATTATATTTATTCCATCGTAGACCTTTCCATGATCATTTTTATTTGTATGCACACCCTCTTTCCCTTCCCTTGGTGACATCTTATTTTCCAACATCACTTGGACGTATATATGATTTCTTAAGGTGGCCATATATGTGATAGGTTACAGAGGAATGGCATGCCCTCATAGTCTTGGGTTTGTGAGAAAATCCTCTCCCACCTCTATTTCCAGACTCTCTAGTAACCCTAACCTTAAATCCATGTGAACCAAAATTTTAGCCATTTACTTTACCATTGAAGCACACAAATTAGTGTTTATACCCACAAAATTTCCCAAGTTGTTACCAATTTTCTCCAACATGGATTCACTATAGAACTCCAAGGGTAGCGCAATAAATTTGACCCACATTGGGTGGATAGTAACCCTCCCCATTTGAGAGTGGAAGCAATATGTTCATTATTTAAGGGCAACCAATTTACTTCTTATAATCCATTCAATATCTTCACCATTTTGGAATACAAATGACATATAATATTGTGACAAGATATGGAAAGTGGGAGTATAAAAATAGTACCTTTCCCCATACTTTATCAATCTAAATCCTTTGTGTTTTTTTTGTCATATGCATCCCTAGGAATCTGTTGACCAAAGTCAATTCCTTCATTCAAATTAGCTCTACCAACATCAAGTCCTCCCATATTACCATCTGAAAATTTTCCTTCTTCAACTTGATGCACTTCCTTTTCTTTTATTCTTAAATACATCTCCTTGCTATCTACTTTCCTTTGGTGGTCTATAAGAATCCAATCAATTTCCCAATACCCCGAAACCTCTTATGAGCCTCTCCTTTTATAATTTCCACTATGTGTAACTCTGCACATAGATTGTCATACAAACCTCCAACCTCGATGGTTGGTCTAGGAGCACTTCCTACCAAATTTTTTTTATGAGAAACAAGGATAGAGTTTTTCAATCTGTGGGAGGAAGAGTCTAAATGAAGACATCTTCAAGTCGCAAGCCCTAGTTCCCATGCCTCACAATTAAATTGTGCCAATTGAATACCTAACAGGATCTCTTCATCATTAATTTTTCTAACAAACTTTGTATCCAACTTTTAGAGGGTCCAAAACCTACAGTTTTTTGGTTTTGTTGCACCACATGGAGATACCATTAGCACATTATGCTAGGTTCTTATGAGTTTCAATTGGATTGTATGTTATCTTTTGGAGAGACCTAGGAAGACTTCTTTAATTCCAGGAATTTTCCAAGTTGAAGGAAGAAGGAGACAAAGAGTCCATTTGATCCAGGAGGATCTCCACACAAGGAATCATTACTTTGCACGCCATGGAGAAGATCATTAAAATACTAATTGATAATAGGTGGCAAAGAATAATTAATGCTCATGAATGAATTAATTAAATTATAAAAATGATTAATACTTAAAATGAGTATGAGAAACTCATGTATTAGTCATGCACATTGGAAAAATGGTTAATGATTGAAGTGAGTTTGAGAATCTCACGTATTATTCATTTAATTGTAAAAAGGGGAAATTAGTTTTGAGAATCACTCACAAATTAGTTTCCTAATTTTAAGGGGAAATTGGTTTCCTAGTTTTAAGGAGGAAGATAAGGGTCTCATGAGTTGGTTTGGACTCTTCCTCACTTTATTACAAGTGGTTTCCTAGTCTCAAGGAGGAAGTTAAGTGTCTCATGAGTTAGTTGAGATGCTTTCTCATTTTTGTCCTTGAGTGGTTATGAGATCCTAAATTTGTGGATCTTGTCTCCTTGGATTATGGAGACTAAGGAAACTATTTAAACTCCTTATTGGGAGATATTTAAGGAGGATCTTTGGAGATCTCTTTTAGGAGAGAATCAAGCAATCATGCTTGTGGTTTGTAATATCCTTCATTGGGAGAGTTGAGCCCCCTCCATTGGGGAGAATGTAGTCCTTTTGGTGTCTGAAGAAATGTCACTTATGCGAGAACCTTGGAGCATGTGCGACATTTTGTGAGAAGATTTCAGCTTTTTCAAAGGAAGGATAATCAAGCGATTCATATTCCAAGCAGATATGGAGACGTAGCCAAAAGGTTATAGTGAACTCCGTTAACAACTCGGTGATCTCTTGTCTCATGTTTTCTTATGCATGTTTTATTTATGCAATTATGATTATTAAATGCATTAAGTAATGGACTATGAGACTAACAACACATTCACCAATTTAATATTCAGTTCAAATTAAAGCCTTCATGAATACATCTTTTCACCTTTGATGCAATCAAGTTCAATAGATCTGAAATTGTAAATCTGACCTTAATGGAGTGGCCTAGAACCAAATCAAGTTTGGCATTAGTGTCACCCTGGTATCATATCACCATTCGTCTAGCCCTAATAATTTCCTCATGCGAGCAAAAGATCTTACTAGTTACTAGTTCTAAAGGGTTCTCACTATGGTCGATTAGCTCCTCTTACATCCTTCTAATGATAAATCTTTCATGCTTACATGTTTTAAAATTTAAACCCTCCTTTGTTCACTTGCACCAAGGTGGATTGAGTTCCATGGCTTTATTCTTTGTTTCTTTGTCCTCCTGTGATTGTTTTTTTGTTTCTTTGTCAGATGAACCTTGGTGCTCACTTCCATTAATTAGAATTAGAACTATATTTTACCTTAGAGGATATCCCCTTATTGTTAGTAAATAGTTATTGTTATCCTTATTTGGCATGTCTACTATGGGGTCAACCCACAAACAACCAAGGCCTCGTGCCCCTTTGTGTCCCTTATGTTCCTATTTAAGGGGTTTCATTATGCTTTTCTCTCCCTCACTCCTTCCTTAGATGTGATTCCCCCTTATTCTTTATCCTTTACATGTAGATGTTGGGTTTGTTGCCTCTCATTATTTAGATATGCATCTAAAGGCACGTCAAAAAACAAGACATTACATTTGTTTCCACTCACAATTGGAATTGGTTTACAAGTCTATTTAGTTCGACCCACAACTTGTTTTTTCTTTATTTTCTTACTATTATTAGTGGGGTGTTATTTTTCTCCTCTTCTTTATTATTTTCCAAGGGAGCATGTCATGATTTTTTGTGCAATCTATGTTAATATGGTCATATTCATGGCACCAATTGTACTTGAACATATTTTGTTCATAGTCAAATTATTGCAAGTGAATCCAATTATCTATCTAAAACTTAATTACCCTAGGGAGGCCTTTTAAAGATCCAATTTAATGCATATATGTGCACATGCAAACATGTGTAACTTGGGTTATGCTCTATCCAATTATTTTCATAATGAATTCTTGATTACTTCGAAGGTAGCAACATCCCACAAGTTTAAAAGGAGGGACAATCATCCAACCCATATTAACACCATAAAAGGAATTTTATATTGTAGATTGATGTCCATGGACAATATATTAAAGTACAATCCACAAATTTCCATAAACCATGGGTTATTTTTTAATATAAAACAAGTGCCACTGTAGTGGCGATGTCCCTGCCGAAATTGTTTTGTGTCCAGCATATACCATGCTCGTTTGGCTAGACAATCAAGTGACGGTGCTAATTTGGATGGACAATAATTAGATATGATAACTTACAAGGATGCCTTAGGTTCATTGTAATAATTGGAGTAGTTTTAATGTTAATAGCACAATCTTATTTTATGCTTTCTTTGTGCATATTTTCTTTAGTGGGTTGGATTATGTTGAGTTGCTCCCCCTTAGGGGTAACCCAGGAACAAGCAGCCTGGCTCTAAGTGTATGTTTAGCCTTCCTTAGCCAACAAATATCTTACAGGAAGGGGTTACGAGCTACACCCTTCTGGGAGGTCCTTCGGGCAGTGTTCCAACCAGAACAGACTGATGAGCTACAACCATTATGTCAAAAGATAGGGAATACAAATTAAATTACAGGGACCAAGTTCATTTCAATGAAAATGCAGAGCTAAGGATAGAGACCAAATTCATATGATTGAAAATACTAAGCAAGGGACTAAGATACAACATCACCCCAACGCCATGTCCTGAGATCCAAATCCCAACACAGACGTCTGTGCATGCAAAGTGAATCAACAACAAGACATGTCAACACCACGATAAATACACCTAATATTTAGTTTCCCAAACTATAGTTTCAACAAAAATTTTGAAAATTTTCCTAGAGGTACGACAGGTCAACAAATATAGCCTCCATTCTATTGAAGTGAGAAGGTGTGCTTGAGGTGGTGTTCTTTTTATGTGTGACCTAATTCCTATAGGTACCTAGCAACAATTTGAGCATTCAATCTCACTACTACCTACCTATAGGCTCGCTTTAACGTGATTATTGATGATTTGACCAAACTATTGTTTTGGATGATTGCAAGCCTATAGATCTAGCTAGCAATAGAAGTTGCTTATAACGGGACAATAAAAGGGGTTCAGATAAGTCTCATCCATGGGGTTTAGGGCAAGGGTTTTGCTTGGGGGAGACCTTCTCTGTCTTTTCCCTGCAAGGTATGATTTAGGAACACAAGCTTATGTGGGAAAACATAAAGTAGGAACACAAGCTTTTCCTTCAATTTGATCAATTGGTTTTGCAATTGGAAGGGATGTTATTGAGCGAGGTGGTGATGGTTTCATCCCGTTGTGAAGTGGTGTTATAATAAATAACTTCCATGGCACACTTCGTTGGTGCACATTAAATATGAGGGTTCATATAACAGTGTTGGTAGTGTAATTATTCAATTATGATAAATCACTATAAGAAGTAAGTGGCAATGCATAAATTAGTTATATCTAATTTAGCTTTGTCAAATGTTATATTTTATATTGGTTAATGATATATCACATAGTGTATCAACTTCTGCAATGACGTAGATTACGGTTGATTTCCAATACTATATAAATCTTACATTATATGACATTGTTGAAAATCCTTGGTGATTTAACATCAAGTTTGACTCTCAATTCTTATATTATATACTCCTAGATGATTTAAAGTTTCAGTCTCGTTACTCTTTGCTCTGAATATTTCTACTACTGCAATTGTTATCTTGAGAAAATAATAGGAGATGAAAAGAGGGGTTAGAGAAATGACGAGCCTGAAAAAGATCGACCTGGTAAAAAACAATCAATCATCAAATTCAGTTCAAGTTGTAGTGTTGTTTTTTACGCAAGAATAGAACTTGCCAAGCAGGAAGTCATCATTACTATGGAAGAACTCATGAATTGACCCTATGTCGAAAGGATTATAAAACAAGAGCAGAGTCAAAGAAGAAGCATACATCAAGTTCATGAAATGTTTGAAAAGTTAATCTAGGGACGTTGAAGGAAGCTTCTCGATCTGGAAGGTAAGTTGTGAGTGATATCCTACTCTCAACACCAAAACAATTGGATTATTATTCATTGTTGTGCATGTATGTACCAAAAAACGATGATGAGGCAGTGAGGCAGCGAGGTGGAGAGGATAGGGTCTTGGCAAGCATAGGGTAGAATGTATAAATCAACAACCCCCTGATTTATTCATTGTTTAATCATTGGCATTTGACAGTGCATAAATGTTAATACAGTCGCCACTGAGACCTCAACAGGAGCTTGAACACAACCAACGATGATGTTTGAGGCAACCTAGTAGCATGGCAATTCATATCTATTTAATAAATAGATCATGCATCATCGTCGTGTTACTCTATTTAAAGACAAGACCTAAGAAACAACTTCAATAGGTTTATAATAAACTCAATACTTAGGTTATAAGAATTGCATTGTATCAAAACTCTATCTAAATACATGACAAACAATTTCAATAAAGTTATAATAAACTCATAACTTAGGTTATCTAAGATAGGAAATGAAAAATAAACATTGGGAAGAGTGAAGCCTCCAATAAGACTTCAAATCTATTGTCCATTGAGATTATGAAGAATGAGTTTTTTTGTTATATAAAAAATAAAATTTTGGTTTTACTATCTCAAACATTAGATCTAGGAAAAGATATATAGTCAAAGGCCAAACTAATACAAAGTCAAAGATTAATCGAATGTTATAGTCCTTGCACTGGCCTTCGGCAAGGACCAATAATGCTACTCCTTTAGTTAAAATTGTAAGGTGTGATATCCTCTTCAACAAATATAATATATTAGTGGACCTTTGTAGCGAGAAATCCATTCTTTATAGCCACCTAGCCAATAATCTAGGTCCAACCACGCTCCAATGAATTTTCCAATTAACAATTTTTTTTCAAAGAGGAGGGATTTTCTTTTTTAGTGATTTATAGGGAACTTTGAAATTCTAACACTTGGGTCAACCTTTTTACAAACATATGCATGAAATCAAAGGATGTGTTCTTGACTTTCTTAAAAATTCATGACAACCAAATTGTATAACATAACAAAAGTTGCTTCGTAACTGAGAAAAAAAAAAGAGTCTTTCCATGACAACCATAAGGAGGGTGGAGGGTGCTTGAAAAGAGAGAGAAAAACATTAGAATCTCTAAAGAAAAACCATGGAAGAGTAGGTACCATTTGTTGGTAGAAAATAGTTTACCTCTTGCTAATTGGGTCCTTGTTGTTAGACTCAACACACAATTTAGCACATACTAAGTGGCCATTTTTGGGGGAAATTGAACTAATTTTGCACAAAAATTTGTACGCTAACAATAAATTTTGTGGTGATGTATGCATGTTCATTAAAGACCCCATCTTGTTAAATGATCGATTTCTTGTCATAGAACGTTGGCATGTTATATAACCCGCAAGAAAAATATAGATTGACTATCTAAGAACAAAAATTTTGGAAATTTATGTTCACGACAAGATAATATGTTTCACGCTTCGAATTGCACCACAATTAATTTGACCTCCTGAGTGGGCCTAATGGTTAAGAACATGTGTTTCCTCTTAAGAGGTCACATGTTCAAATCCAGAGGGGGGTAGGGTATGTATACCTTCGTAGACTTTACCAGTCAAATCGTTGGGCAGAGGGGGGTCCCTTGTCCCACAAACAAGGGGGTCTCATACACCAATTTGGTGTGTTGGCTTGGCCGTGACC
>CBVK0101646077.1:0-11005 GCA_900067695.1 Picea abies
ATATATATATATATATATATATATATATGCAAACATTCATGTTGTTTAAGTTTATGTGGGAAAATGCAGTTTCATTAAAAAAATAAGAAAAAATGTTTCAAAGTTCTACCATGAAGTAAAATTTATGGAATTAATTTCAAATATCATGTTATCAATTATTTTTTTTGTAAATAAGAAGATTTTTATTTCCTGCTATGAAAGTTTATTACAAATAGAATTTATGTTCACTAGAGACAAAGCCGCCACCCTGGGAAACCAACTATTGACTAGTGGATTTTGCATGTCTTTTCTTTCCATGTCCCCATACTTGATACAAAACCAAAATATAGTAGATTCAAAATGTTTCCTATCATTGCACTGGAAAAAATAAGGCCTAACTTAGACTTGCTTAGACCCAGACAACTAAAAGCTAAGACACTTAACCTAGTGACCATTAGACAAAGTGATCAATTGGGTTCAGAGGGAGGAGAATGGGCTTTGTTGCATCAACTGTCGAGAGTAGTGGGGTTGCCCCCTACTCCTTTTCTACGTTCATAGCCAAAGAGATATGACGATCCAAGAGCTCCAAGAGAAAATGCACATCCTGAACCTCATTGCCCAGCTCAAAAGCCAATTGTTGAATGTTGGACAGAGCCTCGAGAATTCAATGGGAGTCCTCTTCTTCCATACTTTGTTGCTTATCCATGGAGGCAAATTCTGATGGGCGTCTATAAGCAGGCTCTAAAGAGGTGGCAGCCTGATTGCTCCATGAAAAATGATAATCATGGCTCTATTATGGGTTGTCAGAAGAATTCCATCCTAGTAATAAGGACTTTGGGGCATAACCCAAAGATCTCCCTTTCCTATCGAACCGATCAATTTTGCATCCCCACCCAAAAGGAGTGCGGCCACTGTTCTACTGTTGAGTCAAGCCTTGTGAAGGGGTTTTGGAACGTTTCTTGCTTCTTGGCCGGAAATCGTTGCTTGCAACTGTAACACGAGGTCTGCCCACTAGAATGTAGTCGCCCCTACCCCTCTTCGAGTGCCCATGTTGCCTCGGCATGGAAAAGTCAGATGGGAGGAGTTTCCTTATAAGAAAATCCATGAACCAACGTATTCCTTGTGCATTGTTATGCCTCCAGTGAAAGAAACTAGCAAAATGGCCATTCCCCCCATCGTTGAGTAGCCACAAGTCCCCTCGCACGAGCGAATTCATGATTTTTGGCACCATGTTGATGCACTCGTACCAAAAATGAATGCCTTCAACCATCCTCATCTGAATCAAGAACATGCACCTGTGTCGAATTCGCTCTGGGTGTGACGAGCTTTGAATTCCCTGGACTAGCGGTCACCGGGTGACATCCTTGACCAATCCAACTCGTGAAGCGATGCACCAGGTGGCTGGCTCATGGCATGGAAGTATTTGTGTCATAGGCTTATGATCTTGGTACCACCCCATTTGGGGGAGATTCGTTTGAAAGCGCCAAGGATATGCATTCCATGAGAATGGGATTATCTTTGTGTTGGGAGGAATTGCAAAGTAAGTACTCTTCCAAGCGATAAACCCCAATGTAAGCTAGTGTGCCCGCCACTTTGTTGGTGTCTCTCTTGACATGGGAAGGAATTAGAACCTGATGCAGCTGGAGGAGGGATTGAATTAGTTCTAGATTTTGAAGGAGCCTCCAACAGGGTGAGATCTTATCTGAGGCAGATCCATTAAGAATACTTGTTAGCATATTAATAATTATCTAGGAGTCTCCTTCAACCACTGGTTGATTGTAGCCATTTTGTTGAGCTAATAGAAGACCTTTAATAAGAGCCCAGAGCTTGGCTACATTATTCGAATTGTAGCTAAGACTTCTAGTTGAGATATGAATGATCGATCCATGTTCATCCCTGGAAAAAAAATCAAAACCAGTTGGGCCCAGATTTCCTTTAGACGCCCCATCAAAATTGAGCTTAAGGAATCCTGACAGTGGATGATTCCATCGTGATGTGTTGTGAGCTTGATTGGAGTTCCCATTGACCTTGGTGGCTGCAGGGGTGATTTGGAGAGCCCAGTTTTGTAGGGTGGCACTTTCATTTCGATAGCATGAGAGATCCTCAAAAGTCAATGTCTTTGTTAGGATGGTCTATGTTATATTCTTTTTTATTTATAACCAAACTTTGTCCCGGGTTTGATTCTTTGAGAGGAAGACTCGTCTATTGCATTCTTTCCAGATTTTCCAGCAAATTACGCCCGGGAGGTGTTGCCAAATACAGTTGAGTATGGGGTTTTTGAACACAGTGAAGCGTTAATCCTCTATTGTTTTGTTGATTCCTTCCATGTTTCAATTTGACTTACGCATCATTGAAGCCGCTTGATACCATATGTTGGCATATGGACACTGATTCAGAAGGTGTTCTTGCGTTTCCTTTGAACTTAGGCTCAAGTGACAAATGGAAGGCCCTATGAAACCTCTCTTTATCAAATTGTCCCAAGTGAGGATATTATTGTGCCCAACAAGCCAAACGGAGATGTTGATCTTTGGCCACAAATCGAAGCCCCATATTTTCTCCCAAAGGATGAATTTGGGAACCAATGGGAACTTTTCCTACACACTGTAAGCTTCTTTGATTGTAAAGGTTCCTCTGGGAGTATACCCCCATCTTAGTAAATGTGGTCGTTGCTTTACTCTGATTCTTCTCAAATTAGCTTCTACTTGCTAGTGATCGGGAGTGGTATGTTTCGGTGCCCCTAGCTCATTGGGTGTGATTTTCCATCTTCTCCAAGTGTCAGAATGATCCCCCCGGAGCCAAAAATCTGTGACAAGCTTAATTCATGCTCTCTCGGTGTATGGTTTTAGGTATTTATGTGTTGTTGATTTAGGGGTAGAAGTTGTTGCCATTTTAGGTATTTATGTGTTGTTGATTTAGGGGTAGAAGTTGTTGCCATGAGTCCGTCTAAAAATCTGTTGAAGTGCCATTACCTATTTCCTAAAGGGCGTGGTCTTGGACGATAGTTCCGTTACGCTTTGTTGTGTTTCAAATTAGAGACCCAATTTTGTTTTCATTCTAGCGAATCAGTTGTTCTTCTCTAACTAAAGGAGCATACGTTTGTCGCCATAGTCTAGCCCATATTTCCTGAGGATTTTTAATCCAACTCCACCATATTTTAGCACCTTGAACCTGATTGAGAGTATGGGGGTCTCTTAATCCCAAGCCTCTAGCTAGTTTGGGTTTGCATAGCTCCTTCCAGTTGACCAAGGCCCATTTACTTCCCATTTTGTTGCCCTGCCAAAGGAAATTTCATTGGAGGTTCTTGATAGCATTAAGAACTGAGATAGGGGCTTCTAGATATGAGAATATGTAGAAGGGCATAGCTTGCAGAACATATTTGAGAAGGACAAGATGACTAGCTAGATTAAGGTTTCTAAAGGTCCAAGAGTTTAGCCTTTTCTCGAGGGATGTAAGAAGACCTTCCCAATAGCTATTGCAAAGAGCATTGTCTATGACGGGTACGTCGACGTAGTTGGATGGAAGGGAGTCTCTATTGAAGCCTAGAATGTGAATGATGAAAGATTGAATAGCTCGGGGGTCGTTGTTGAAAAATAAGATTTGAGGTTTCTCCTGGTTAATGGAGGTGCCAGAGGAAGCACTAAAGTCATTGGTGATTTCCTGGATTTTTCTTGCCTTCCGGGTAGTAAGGGATCCCATCATCATGGTGTCATCCACGAATTGATTATGGGATATTGGTGGGTTATTTCCATGAAGGGGAAGATGCAGGAGGGTTCCCTCTGCAATAACATGTTTGATGTATCAACTGAGCCCTTCCACCATGATGATGAAGAGGAAGAGGGAGAGTGGGTCCCCTTGGTGTATACCTCTTGTGGGAAAAATAGATTTAGAGGGTACACCATTGATCACGACAGAGAATAAAGCTGAAGAGGTGAGATTGAGGATCCAGCTAACCCAGGTCGAAAGGAAGCCAAAGGCCAGTAAAAGGGAACTTATGTATTACCATATGAGTGTATCAAAGTCCTTATATAGATCTGGTTTTAGAAGCATTATGGAGGTGTTGGTTGTTTTTAGGGAATGGATTACGTCATGGGCCAAAAAGATATTGTCCATGATCTGTCATCGTTCTACATAACCAGATTGCTCAGGAGAAATAATGTGAGGGAGAATGGGTTTAATATGAAGGGCTAATACCTTGGTGAGGATTTTGTAGATGACATTGCAGAGAGTTATCGATCGTAACTGCTTGGGGTGTGTGACTCGCTCCTCCTTTGGAACGAGTGTGATAAATGTGGCATTGAAGGTCGAGAGGACTTATCCTGATCTCCTGGAGTCTTCCATTATCTACCACAATTCCTCCCTAACCAAGGGCCAACAATAATGAAAGAAAATTGTGGTGAATCCATCCAGCCCTGAAGTTTTTCCAACTGGCATTTCTTTGATTGTTGAGTCCAATTCCTCTAAAGTGAAGGGATGCATAAGGGTTGCATTATGTTCCTTATAAACTAGGGAATGGATGTATCGAGTTATTCTTCCAATTGCTTCGGATTGATCAGGATGAGGCTCTTGGAGGATATTTTCATAGTAGTTGACCATTTCCTGTTCTATGTCGGAATGAGAGGTTAAGGTGCAGCCATTAGCGTCTTCCAGCTTCAGGATGTTGTTGACGTGTCTCCAATGGATCATGGATCGGTGGAAGAATTTGGTGTTCTTCTCTCCTTCTTTCGACCATTGAACCCTAGATTTTTGTCGCCATAAAGTTTCCTCTTGAGCGTGCCTTTCTTCTAGTTGTTGTTTTACCCGAGCTACTCTACCTGTAATTCTTATGTATATCCTTGGGTGATGATTTCTTGTTGGATATTGTTTATTCACTACTCTAGAACCTTTTGAGCTTGGAAGATGTTCCCAAAAGTATGAATGTTCCAAAGTTCCAGGTGTTGCTTGAGTTCTTCTGCTTTTGTTGGAAGTAGTACATCAATGATCTGTGTGATATGGTTGCATCTTTCCACCATTTACGGTGATTTTCTTGAAAATTTGGGTGAGTAAGCCATAATTTCTCTAAGCGAAAGGGTCGCTTTCAAGGAGAATCGGTGATGTCCACCCATAGCTGGATTGGCCAGTGATTTGATCCAAAGGATGTGAGGATGCTTGCCTCCATCGAAATACCTTGCATCTTCATCTGTTTCGAGACTAGGAATTGGTCCAGCCAACATGCTATATGTTGTGAACTAGACCTTCTATTGGACCATGTAAAAGTCCCATTGATGGTTTCTATATCAATCAATCCTAATTCCTCGAGGGTTTCTTTCAAATCCTATGAATCTCATTCTAGCCTACGAGTTCCTCCTCTTTTTTCTTCAAGTGAGGTGATCATGTTAAAGTCTCCCCCCAGAATCCAACATTTCCCTGTGACTAAATGACTCAGGCCCTTCAAATTCTAGAGAAATCGTCACTGGTCCTGAAGAAGCTAAGGGCCATAGACATTAGTAATTATTCCCTCTTTGTCTGATCTTATTTCCATGTACTTTGTTGAGATCGTCCAATTACTAGTGAAGAAGTCATCTAGGAGAATTGTGGTGGGGTTCCATAAGATGGTTAATCCCCCGAGGCTCCTCTTAAGTCGGTGGATATGGCATGAGCTTATTTCCAACATTGGGAAAGGATTCAGTCGGCCTCCATGCCTGCACATTTTGTTTCCTATAGAAGAAGAATGTATGGATTCTCATCTATGATGTGTGATCGAAGAAGTCTTTGCTTGCTTCTTCCATTTAGGCCTCTAATGTTCCATGAGACAATATTTGTGAGGAAGATGGGGTTGGGTGAGGTGGAAAGGTGTCAGAAATCAATTGGATTTGACCATAATTAACTATAAAACTACTTACCTCCTGCGTGAGTTGTTGGATAGATTTTCAACCATGTCTTTTCTCATCCTTGGGTTTGTTGCGAGTGTCTTTGTGGGGTTCCCTCTGAATTCCAAGTCCATCGCTTTCTCGAGATGTGGCTCCTGTGGTACAGTTCAAATAGAGTTTGTGAACTTTTTGTAACTGATCGAGGGGTATTGTGTATAGTTCCTTGCATTGATATGATTTTTTCAAATTGACCAGATCAACTCGGCTAGGTCTCACTCATCCATTTCAATGTCCATATCTCCCACTTCCTCAGGGGTTGGATCCAATCCTCCAGGTATGCTTCCTGTACTAGGCAGGATCTGCTCCCGTATTGGTCCCTCAGAGGTACTACTTTTTCCCCTGCCTTTGGATTGCCTTGTTGTGCTTGTTGTTCCAAATTTTTCGTCGACAGTTGATTAAGAATCTCAAAGGAGTTGTTGGTGCTTGGGGTTTTGACCTGATTTGTTGTTTGTTTCCTTGGTCCTTACTTGCGTCTTTTCAGTGATGTTACAAATCTGTCCTTTATCTTTTCAGCTGCTCCCTGATTTAGCTTGGTTGGATTATTGAGAGGGAAATCCCTGAACAGATGTTCATGTTCATGACATTTGTGGCATATCAAAGGAATGTGCTCATAATCGATTTTCTGACTCCACTCTTCATATTCATATTCTAGATCTATTGATCCTGAAAGTGGTTTGGAGAAGTTGAGATATACACATATGTGTGCGTAAGCAGTATATATTCTTTGTTTAGTGGCCTCTGAGGTTTTTCCATAGATCCCTAAGGTATTTCCAATCCTTGCTAAGATTTCTTCTAACCATAATTCTTAAGGGAGTGAGTAAAGCCATATTCAAACTGGTGCATGGAAGAAATATTCCTTCTTTGGACTAAATATTTCTATCAAGAACCTTAAAAAAATCCCGGTGGAGTTGTAGAAGTAGGGTCCTCCATAAAAAATGTGATCACAATCTTCGAGATTGTGAAAGATTATTATGAAGAAGCCCTTCAATCCCAGTTGGATTTCATGGTGACCCTTGGGCTTCCACCAATGCTTAATCCATTTTTCCAGGTCTCTCTCAGACGACCATAACCCAAGAAATTCACTAATCAAGGCATGGTCGCGCATGTATTTTTTTTGTTCTTTGATTCGAATCGTGTTGAATTTGTACCCTGGGGTTGTTGGTGCTTGTTGTAGACATTTTCTTGGTTCCCAGATCCGAACCACTTTTGGATGGGAAGCCAAGGGGTCCATGTCCATGTTTTTACCCGAGTTGTTGTCCTGGAAGGAGATCAAATCTCTCACGTGGGGAGGAAGCTCGAATGGTAGTCGAGTGACTTTCCTGCCTCCTACCTGCACCACTGTCACATGGCAATATGAGGGGGTTTGTACCCCCTATCCTGGTGGTTCCATTGAAGACATCAGAACACTTGTCTGACAAGAATCTCGTTGGGACAAAGAATGGAGCCGGTGGAACTGGTCCTGCTGCTGCCAAAAAAAAAAACCTAGGAAGGTTTGATAGTTGCAAAGCTCTCCTAGATCCTTCCTTTCTCTTATTAGAGGCTTTACGAAAAAAATAAAAAAAATCTTAAATATCATGTTATTATTGATGTGAATAAGAAATATGTTTTTTTTCCCTGACATAAGTTAAGATGTACTAGTATGTTGTGTTGTAGGAAGAGTTGACATCATAACCAAATATTTAAAACTTATGGAAAACATTATGATGTTCCAAATAGAAATATCCAAAGCAGAAATTGCAGATATTACTTACATTTATTGTAGAAATAAATAGATTTGCAAACATAATAGACAAATAAGAACCAACGTATTATACCTTTATAAATTTTCACAAGCTTTCTGTAGTACTCTGTTAGACCAAGGAAACCTTGTAAACTTTTAAGAGTCTTAAGATGTGGCCAATCCTTCAATGCTTAAATTTTATTTGGGTCTACTCTTACACCATCATTACTAATAATATGACCCAAATATACTACTTCCGAGACACCAAAGGCACATTTAGACCTTTTGAGAAATAATTTATGACGAGAAAGTAATTGTAAGACCTAATCTACATGGGTAACATGAGCCTAAGGATAGATATCAAGTAACATTGGTAAAAGTCCTTCAAGGAAGAGGTATCATAGTATTAAGACTTAGGCCTCTAGTGATGATACCTTTACTACATTAAATTATTCAAGCCATGATACAACTACCTTTGATGATTCCATTAACAATGGATCAAAACCTTCTTCTAGACATAAGAAAAAAAAAATCTAAATATTGCTTATAGGGGGAGTTCTGGAAGATAAAACCACCTACCTTTACTGGTGAGGTGAGTATAGTGAGGAAGTTGAGGCATGGCTTCTTGGAACGAGGAAGTATTTCTAGGTACATGATTATGTTAGGATATTTAGGCACTTAGGAGCTAGTTAAGATCAACTTGGTCTAATGTGTCGTTAGGTATACGTGTGTTTCTTAGTGTGTTTCTTTAGTATGCATTTGTAGTTAGGTAATTTGACGATCATGATATGTTCCTGATATAGGGTGATCCGACAAATGATATTCTCATCGATCTTAATGGCTACATTGATCTATGAATTAACACTTTATTGGTCCATGATCTCTATTTAAAGAACATGGAGGGTCATTTGTTGATGATCGATTGTGAGAAACTCTCTTGTAAATCTCTCTATAAATTTGTATTTTGCATTAATAAATTTCTCCAAGTGGCCACGTTGGCTGGGGTCATGGATGTTTCTCATAGGGGTTTTACCATGTCAAAACATCGATGTGTTGATATTTAATATGGTTGTGTGAGTGGTTACTAAAGGTGTTTGTCCTCTATTGGAATACATGTGTTGTCAAACACGGTATCAGAGCGCACTTGAAGACCCGCTTCTATTGTAGATCGAGATCATGAAGCCATGTTGCATCATCTTTGGTTTCTTCCATTTGCATACATTTATGGGTTGAGAGGATTGTTCCATTGCATCTATACCACTCATTTCAATTAGGATCACTTTTTGTTTCACTCAAAAAGCTTTCTGTTTGCCCAAGATATGGTCATTTTAGTCGGATCCGGAGGTATAAAGACCGAATACGCCCTTTTAAATTTTTGCAAAGTTAATATTTCAGTTTTATTTCGATTTTCTGCCTTTTTATTTCCATGTTTCTACTCTTTTCGATCTACATATGCTCTTTTTCTCACGCCCTGTGCGATCTCAACAAATTAGATACATATTGGAAAGGGTTTTCCTGTCTACATATGCTCTTCGTCGTGTGCTTTGTGTGATCTCGGTAAATCAGAAATAGAGGGAAAACTTGCATTTTTCGGGTAAGCTAACCGAGATCTAATCCTTGTTGTCATTGAGAAGCAAAAAAATATTCTTGTGTGAAAATAGTTTTTTATGAGCACGCTCTCCAAGGCTATCTTCCACAACAACAACAACACCCCCAATCCTCCTCCTAAACAATAAATATGTTTTGCACTAGCTCACTTGGTTAAAAGTTACTTTACTTAGTAAGAGGTCTTGAATTCAAGTCTCTCTTTTGTTACTTTTTTTGAAAAAATTCATGCATTCATTGTAAAGTTCATTTCACTTAAGTTATAAAAGTGAATTTTTAAGTTATTTTGCATACAACGTTCATTTACAAAGTAACTTCATTACATAAAAGTGATTCTCGCTTATTCTATAAAAGCGGGTCATTTCATAAGTAACTTATTTAAAAGTGAGCTTATAGGCACATTTAGGAGGAGCATCGTCACGTGGACCAACTTCTACTTGCCACGTGGCTCTTTGGTTACCGTTTATACATTTTTTCAAAATGTCACAACTTTGACATCTGAAGTTCGTTTTCAACGCCATTTTTTTCTTTTTAAATAGCCTATTTTTTCGAGATCTTTCCATCCAGGCCATCAACTTCATCTTTTTCTGCATATTTTAATATGGCATCTCCCAGTGATCTTTTTCTTACCAACAACAACCACTTCCAATGCAAATCCCATATGGAGGATTTAATAAGGAGTAAAGGATTGTATCAGATTACCTTGGGAAAAGAAGAAGAACCCATTGTCAATGACAAGTACGTCAAATGGATTAATAGGAATGATGAATCCCATGGACTAATCAGAATGTCCATCTCTCATTATTTAAAGTTTCACCTTCAAGGACTTGATGGCCCCGATAAAGCTTGGGAAAAGCTTGAAGTTGTGTTTGGAAAACACAATATTATTTGAGCCCACCAGATAGAAAATCAGATAATGACTTTAAGTCCAAATGATTTTTCTTGCATTGAATACTATTTATCTAAGTTCAACACACTTATAATTTTATGTGAAGAGTGTAACATAAAGATGAATGATGAGCATTGCATATATATCATTCTTGCTAAGCTTGGTAGTGCATATTCAATGTTTGTATCTACCTTCTATGTCACCAGAGAAGCTCTAGGGACTTCTTATCAAAAACCCACTCTTGAGTCATTTTGTGATTCTTTGATTAGAGAGAAAGATAATCTTGTGCAACTTGGAGTTATCAACACTGCAGGTACATCCAACAAAGCCTTAGTGGCCTAGCATAAAGATAAATCCAAGAATTCCAAGAAGCAACATCCTAACCACAACAACAAGCAAAAAAAAGGGTCCCAAACCCACTCAGCCAACTTCCTCTCCTAATGGTGACAAAGAAGCAAAATCTAAAAATAAGAAGACTAACAAACATTGCAACTTTTGTGGGAAAGATGGTCACGATGAGTCCAAATTTTTTAAGAAACTAGCAGCGTTAGAAGCAATGTTGAAGAAGCACAACATCAATATTGATTCTTCTTCTTCTTCTTCTCATGGGCATGCACTTTATGCTTCTGGTTTCTCCTCCAATGCAACTTCTACTTCTTCTTTTGATGAGTGGCTCATTGATTCTAGAGCATCTTATCACGTGGTTAAGGATAAAGCCATATTTTTTGCTCTTAATGAATGTAACACCAAAAAAATATTTGTTGTTGATGATAGATCTCTTGGTGTTGTAGTGTCTGGAATAGTTCAGGTAGATAATGGTCATTTTAATGATGTATTATGTGTTCCAAGTATTTCATGCAACCTTCTATCAGTATATCAAATCACTCATTCAGGTGAAGGTAAAAC